>PXNZ01000222.1:0-178917 GCA_003012085.1 Trichoderma brevicompactum | reverse complement strand
TCTTCTATCTATCCGCAGCCTCCGTTTGATAACGGGCTGCTTGTTTTGGGTTTGCTTGGCTGTGATTTGCTGGGGCGTCTTGATCGGCCCAGCCAGCCATGCGCTTTCTGCCGAGATGTTAGTTGAGCCGGGGGTTGTAGTATTATAAAGCTTGTGGGGGAAGCTGGACTCTGCGGAAGATGCCTTCTTCTCTTCTCTTTTCCTTTTACCCTTTGCCTTTTCCAGGCTTCACCTCGCCTTTTTTATTTATTTATTTACAAATACCAGATTGTGTTGTATAGCTATTTATATAGTTAGTCAGACGTGATTTGAAGGAACTCATCCTTTTCTTCTTTTTCTGTTGGCTGCAAGTAATTTTTGCTTGCCTCTACCCTTTTTCATTCTTCTCCTGCATCGCCGGACTGTCGTGTGTCTGCTCCTCATCCGCCAATCAAAAGGGCAAGGGGGCCAGGTGCTTGACTTCATCCCACGCAACAAAATAAAACAAAACACCCAAAAAAAGAGGTCGCCTCTTGTCCCGGCTGGAAACAGCTTCTCGATACCCGTTCGATGGGAGAGACCGCAATTGTCATCACGAATGGTGCAGAACACGCCAGCTCCTCGTCGGACTCGTCGACCCTCTCCAGCAGCCAGGACGACCAGCCTCCTATAGCGGAACCCCCCGACATATCAGCTATAGAGAAGCCGCAGTGTCCTCACACTCTATCAGCCCAGCGTGTTGCTGAGCTCCTCAAAACCGATACCGAAGATGGACTAAGTGACCAGGAGGCTGCCGCCCGCTTGGCGCGGGACGGCCCCAATACCATCAAGGGAGCAAAAGGTCTCTCCATCTGGGAAATCTTTCTCCAACAGGTTGCCAATGCCCTGACCGTTGTGCTCATGGCCGTCATGGCATTGTCCTTTGCCATTCACGACTTTGTCGAAGGTGGTGTGGTCCTGGCAGTTATTCTCCTCAATATCATCGTGGGGTATGTTTGTAAAACTGACGCACAAAGGAAGAGACCAAGCCTCTGCTGCTACAGCCTTTATTTTTTTTTCTTTTCAAGCCATCTCTTCATTCACTCACTCAAATCTTTTGATTACATCATCTATATATATTTCTCCTCCTTCCATCTTTCTTCTTCATGTATCGCTCACACATTTATGAAAACTACAGGTTAATTCAGGACTACCGCGCTGAGCAGACTATCCAGTCGCTCTATGCATTGTCGACTCCCAAGTGCAAGGTTATCCGCAATGGAATCAACGATACCGTCAAGGCGGAGACTCTGGTCAAGGGCGATCTGGTCTGGCTTTCTACTGGAGACGTAGTCCCCGCCGATTTACGTCTGGTTCAGGGCATCAACCTCTCCACAGACGAGTCCCACCTCACGGGTGAATCTGTAGCCATCAGCAAGAAGCCCGACGCCATCTTTAATGACCCCGATCTCCCCATGGGCGATCGCACTAACCTGGCCTACACCGGAAGCTCCGTGACTCGCGGCCGAGCGACCGGCATTGTGATATCCACCGGAATGGATACCGAGGTGGGCCAGATTGCCGAGCTGCTGCGTCAAAAGAAGAAGCAGAACACAGGCTCTGGACCCGTCAGCAGATTCTTCATCAACCGCTACCAGAACGCCAGGAACATCCTCGGACTGGAGGGGACCCCTCTGCAAGTGACGCTGAGCAAGTTTGCCCTCCTGCTCTTCGCCTTGGCCATCCTCTTGGCCGTCATTGTCTTCTCCGTTAGTAAGTGGGATATCGATGACAATGTTCTGCTCTACGGTATTTGCGTTGGCGTCGCCGTCATTCCAGAGTCCCTCCTAGCCGTGCTTACCGTCACTATGGCTGTCGCTACCAAGGCAGTGGTCAAGGGTCATGTAATTGTTCGCCAGATGCCTTCTCTCGAAGCCGTCGGCGGCGTAACCAACATCTGCTCCGACAAGACCGGCACCCTCACCCAAGGACGCATGATTGCCCGCAAAGTCTGGCTCCGTGGCGGCCTCACCGGGCTTATCGAGGGCACGGCAGACCCGTATGATCCGAGCAGCGGTACCGTGTCCTGGACCGGATCCCTCGTAGGAACTTGCTTCAACGCTTTTCTCGAGACCCTTGTTTTATGCAACAACGCCACCGTCACGGACGGGAGAAAGGAGCTCGAGACCGACTCTAGCAGCGTCACGACAGCCTTTGGGTCGGATGAATGGAAGGCAGTGGGGGAGCCTACGGAGATAGCTCTCAAAGTCTTTGCCTTGCGCTTTGGAAAGAATAAGACCGCCGGCGATGAACTCATCGCGGAGCACCCCTTTGACTCGTCGTGCAAACTCATGAGTGTTGTCTATGGTAGCGCCGTCGATACCACGTGCCAAGTGTATACCAAAGGTGCTGTCGAGGTAGTCTTGTCGAAATTAAACGAATCCGAGGACCTGAAGCAGACCATCCACGCCAAGGCGGAGGAGCTTGCTGCCGACGGCCTCAGGGTGCTCTGTATCGCCAATAGAACCCTGGACCGGGAGAAGGAAGATGCTCATGACCGCGCCCAGGTTGAGAGTGGCCTCCACTTCCTCGGACTCGCTGGTCTGTACGATCCGCCCCGTCCAGAGACGGCTGGTGCAGTGTCGCAGTGTCGTCAGGCCGGCATTTCAGTCCACATGGTGACTGGCGACCACATCAAGACGGCGACTGCAATCGCATACGAAGTCGGCATCCTGTCGCATGATGTCCCCTTGGGCCCAACCACTGTCATGTCTGCGGCTGATTTCGGCAACCTCACGGATGAGCAGATCGATGCCATGGATACCCTGCCGCTTGTCATTGCCCGATGCAGCCCCCTGACCAAAGTTCGGGTAATCAAGGCCTTGCACCGCCGTAGGGCATTCTGCATCATGACTGGCGATGGAGTCAACGATTCGCCCGCGCTGAAGCAGGCTGACGTGGGAATTGCCATGGGTGATAGGGGTAGCGATGTGGCCAAGGAAGCGTCGGACATGGTGCTTACCGATGACAACTTTGCGTCCATTGTCACGGGCATCAAGGAAGGTCGCCGCCTCGCAGACAATATTCAAAAGGTGAGGGCATTTCATACCGTTTATTACACTAATACACCAACTCTCTACAAAACCACAGTTGCGCTAACTTGAGAGCTGCCAGTTCCTCTTACATCTCCTCACTTCCAACCTTGCCCAGGTCATCCTTCTCTTGATCGGGCTAGCTTTCAAGGATGAACACAAAATCGCCGTCTTCCCGCTGTCGCCCCTTGAGATTCTCTGGGCCAACCTAGTCACCTCGTCCCCCCTGGCGCTTGGCTTGGGGCTGGAGGAGGCGCAGCCCGACATTCTCCAGCGCCCGCCCCGCAGTCTGCGCTCTGGGGTCTTCACGGTAGATCTGATTCGGGACCAGTTCGTCTACGGAACCTGTATGGGGTCGCTCTGTCTGACAGCTTTTATGCTGGTTGCCTATGCGGCTTCCGGGCAGGGCTTCCACGACTTACCCGTCGACTGCAACGAGCGCGGGCATGATGGGTGCGGTCCGGTGTTCCGAGCCAGGGCTGCTACGTTTGCTACGCTGAGCTTCTTGCTTTTGATTACCTCATGGGAGGTGAAGCACTTCCATCGCAGCCTCTTCAACATGGACGAGCGTTGGAAGGGTCCCTTTTCGGTCTTCAAGACTGTATACCACAATCGCTTCTTGTTTTGGTCCGTCGTTGCAGGGTTCCTCATTACCTTCCCCGTCATTTACATTCCTTACGTCAACAAGGTTGTGTTTAAGCACCAGGCATTAACGTGGGAATGGGGCGTCCTGTTTGGCTGCGTGGCAGTGTACGTCGTGCTCATCGAAGCCTGGAAGGGCGTCAAACGGCGGTATAGCCTCGGCATCGACAAGCATCCGAACCAGGCAGCCATCTCGCAAGTGTAAGTAGGTGGTGTGTGTTGTGGCTTAGCCGCAAGGCACACTTTGGACAGGTTTTTTCAGCAAAGGATTTTGGATATACTATCAGAATGTTCTACACATATTAGTTATGCAGTATTAGTTATCCACGTTGGCACAAATTGGAATCTTTGGGTTTTTTCCCCTGTCAGATAACGCGTAATTTCATTCTAGTGTTATGCGTAGGCTATCTAAAAACAAAATGTCGTAAACCGTATCTAATGCTAGCGTTGAACGTGAAGTTTGGTATATGTGTTTTGCTTGAATTCTGAATGCGACAAATGACAATTTCTGTGCTTTGTTTATGCAGACTTGATATCTGTTTGGATGACCTGTAGTGTTGATGTTGTGTTAGTTTCAGTTCATTAAGTTGGCGATGGAAGAGAATGTGGAACGTACGAATTTCCAGCCGCTGATGCCTTCCCACTTTCCGCGGACGTACATCTCATAACTGAAAAATGATTAGCTTTATTATTCCTTTTCGTGTAGATGAAAAGATAATGGGGGCTTACCATTGAGGGTCGCTGATGCGGTCGACTAGGGTTTGGATTTGAGGGTTCTTCTCGATGGCCTCGGTCCAGTCCCAGGGATCGGCGTTGGAGGCTGCCTTGTCCTGTTGCCTTTTGTTAAAACTTTATCCGAAATGATGTATATGAGAGCGTAAATGGAAGAAGGCTGGGAAGAAAGATTGACGTACCTTGAGCTCGTTGGCGGGTCCGTTCGGGATGTCCTTGTAGACACGCTTCCGGGACTCGCCTCTGAGGAAGTTGGGGTTTTCATTGTTCTTGCCGCCCCAGCGGGTGAAGCCTGTGAGGACGAGTGTTAGTAAGAGGCGGGAGGTTGACAAGGATGGGGATGGGGACTGACCTCCTGTGAAGGTGACTTCGGGGACGAGCCTGAACGTAGAGCGTTAGTATTTTATGGAGTTGTGGTTGGGGGGAGGGGGCGTGTTTACTTCATCTTGGCGGTGTAAGTGATGGACATGAGCTGTGTGTAGCCGGAACAAGTGACTGTGGTTCTGTGATAGTGTTAGTCTGGTGTTGATGAGAGGAGAGGAGGGAATGCTGTCGTACGCTCGCTTTGCGGGGCAGATGACGGGGCAGTTGAAGTCAATGTCGAGAGTCACTTCATTGCGCTTGGTGTCTGTAAAGGATTCTGGCGCGTTGAAAGCGGTCTGTAGAGGATGTGTTAGTAGGCAGCTGCACTTGTTGTGTTGATAGGAAGCATCGTCACATACCTTGATGGCTTCAGCGACGACATCCTCAATACCGGTAGCGGAGACGTATCTGTGTGGGGATGATGAATTAGTTTTCTTGGTGCGCTGGAGAAGTGCAAAAGGGGAAAGGGAGATTTACTCATTTTGAGCGCTGGTCATGACGTGGTTGGAGTGAGTGATGGCCTCGGTCTTGGTCTCCTTGATGGAGATGTTGACTTGGGTACTAAAAGAATATGTGAGCAAGTTGTCTCTGGCAGCAAGAACGGTACAAGTCTAAAAGCAAGGGGGCTTACTTTTCATCTTGGGCTGGTACTGTGAGGGTTTTGACCTATCAACTGTTAGCATGGACTGCAGCTGACCGCGGCAGAATGGGCAAATGCGAACGGTGAATGGAGAGAGTTCTTGGATGATGGGCTCGTCGAATACGAAGTCAGAGAATTCTGCTTTCCAGTTGTCGAAGCGGAGACTTGTGCACTGCTTGTTCTGGCCGGAATGGATTAGCTAGTGATTCCTACTCTAAGAGCATTACGCCTTGTTTTTTTTATGTACATACTCCGAATCCCTTTGGCTTGCTCAGGTTCTTGAGAAGATATGACCGTCCGGTGCCTTCAGGGTGCAGCTCGTGTTGGAATTCCGACCCGCTGGATATCCAGGACATGCCGAGGAGACTGCCGAGTATATGTGAGTAGGAATCTTATCAACCACATGATGGCTGAGTACAGAGATCTTTTGAGGAACCTGAGCAACCATATGATGGCGTAATAAGGAGATTTTTTTGCATACTTGGCAAGATCAGCGAAGGGGCGGGATATTCCGTGTATGACTTTGGATTCCAACTCGGAAGTCGTTGACTCGTAGCTGATTCCCTGCGGTGGAGAGTTAGTGGTGATGGAGATGGGGAGAAGAAAAAAAAACTAAAAACTGGCGGTAGTTCGAACCTTTATCTTGAAAACAGCTTGAGCGCGTCTGTAAAACTTGTTAGCGTCAAAACATTACGGGAGTATGAGAGAGCACATGATAAAACTCACCGAACATTCTCGTACAACGTCTCGGCTCTCCGTTCAAAAGTTTCCCAAGTCTTTCATTCAATGTCAGCAAAATTTTACTCAACCCCATATGATGGAAACTCACCTCGGCCTGTTTGGTCGTCTCGCCACAAGCCTCTCCAAAGTACGCCATCTTGGCCTTTCGAATGCCCTCTTCCAGCTTCTCGGGAGTATCCAGAGTAAAGTCTACAACGCCTGCCAGCACCTCGTTAACAGACCTATTCAAGGCTTGGCGATTCCACTTGTTGACAAGAGCGTCCAGCAGGAGCAGCTTGGCGATGTGGTAGTCGGAAATGCCGCTTGCCAACTTGTTTCGTGCCTCTGTCACTCGGGTCTTGGCGTCCTCGTGTGTGACGCTGAAGTTGGAGACGCTGGTCTCAAAGGCAGTCTTGGCCGCTGTTTCGCAGGTGGCGAGATGGGTTGTAATCTTCTCTTTGGACAATGTCCTGGTGATTGCGAGAGTATCACTTTGGTTCTTGAAGTCATCGATTTGGGCTTTGACGACCCGATCGAGTTCCTCCTCAAGATAAGCCAGGAAATCCTTCAGAACTGGTCGAGAGAGTTAGTTATTGGAGAATGGGGTTGAGAGAGAGGCAGTTTACGAACCAGCCGTGTACTTGTCACCAAAAGTGCTCTTCTTGGTGGACAATTGGTTGTCAAATTGATTCAGGTAGTGATCGTAAAGGCGAGTGCTCATCGACTGCTCTTTCAAGAAAGCAATGAGGTCGCCTCTGCAAACCGTTGTGTCTGTGATGGCTTTGAAGTCTCCCACATCCTCCTTGGGCAGCAGAGACTCGTCCAGCTGTCTCTGGTAAATTGCCAGGTTTTTCTCTGAAAATAAATCATTAGTAAACAAGACCTGTGAGCTCTGGTGTGTTTCTTTTCGTGCTTACCGAGCTCTTGGGCAACAGCCTTCTCCATCTCCTGCTCGCGCACAGTGACCTTTGCCTTTACGAGGCTCTTTGCGTTATTGACCTTTTCGGTATAATTTTCCTTGATCGCTGCTGAGTTCTCCCAGAGATACTCTGTGTCAATGGTGTTGTAGTAATGCGCGAGATGAGAGCTCAGCTCCTCATCTGCGTTCGTCTCCCATATAGACTCATCGCCGACCAGGCTTTCTTGGTAAAGCTGCTCCAAGGCAGAGGCAATTATTTCGGAACTTTTTGTATCCAAATCAACGACCCATGAAGTCCAGGAAATTGACAGATTCTGCTTGACAATTGCTGCAGCTGTGAAAAATGAGCGGTCATATGTGACTGAGTAATTTCGGAGAAGAGCCTGCTCGTCATAAGATGAGATCTTCTTTTTGTAGCCCTCGAGCAAGTCGCCGTGGAGCTGATCCAATATCTTCTCAGCGGTATTGAGTGAAATGGATTTGTAGTCCGACACGGCGTTATTCAGAGTGTCTTGTATTGAGCCGATGAGCTCGGTCAGCTCCTTTTCGGCGAATACCTCAATCTTTTGAAGGTTTGTGGCCAAAACTTCGTTTCTTTGTCCCTCTGACTCCTTTGTGAGACTCTCACATGTATCCCTAAAAAAAGGATCATTAATTCAAGGCTCAGGAATGATGAGGATTTGATTCTTACTTGATGGTTTGCTGTGTGAGATATCTAAGTGAATTCCGAACTTCCGTCAGGCATTTCTGCATAGCACGGTCGAGTTTCTAATCCAGCCCAATTAGCTCAAACTCTTTGTATCAAATGATGATGGTAATTGGCGTACCTTGTTGCAATCTTTGGTGCTCAGCAGCTGTGTTTCTTGGCTCAGCTTATTGCATGCTTCTCTGTAGTCGTTGTGGAATTTGATGTGAGATCTGTTGATGGCTTCGTTTTCTGCAGCCCGCCAAATGTCAGGAACATGGAGCTGACCGTTTTGTTCAAGTCGATTGATCGATTTGACAATGCTCGATACGAAATCTGCCGTTGAAGCGCCAGATAACGGTGCTCCGGCAACGAGTCGAGGACTCCTTAGCATCTGGGCTAGCGAAGCACGAAGATTCTTGAAGTCTTTGACGTAGTTGTCGTTGAAGTCATCCAGGACAAGAAATTCCTTGGACTTGTCGTTGATCTTTGCTTGCACACCCTCCTTGAGAGAGTTTCCACGAAGCAGATGAACCTGAAATTGTGTAAGCTTTTTTTTTTTTTAAAAAAAAAAAACCATCCGGAAACAATTGGATGGTGGAGAACATCACGACTTACAGTCACATCCTCAAACTCGGCAGCCAGCTTCTCTCGGATCTTGTTTCTCCTCTTGATGGCCTCGGTCCTGCCGATTTCCTTTCTGAGGATATTCTTTCTGACATCATCCACTGATGGGTTGTTAGTGATGCAAACCTATGAGGCCTGGTGCATTGCCTCTTCCGTAAACTTACCTGAACCTCCAAGATCATACCTGGGCGCCTGTTAGATCCATGCTCTCATTTCTACGGGACCAAAGGATACTCACTTGTTGATAATGATGACCAACTGACCGAATTTCGGTCCGGTGGTCTTTCTATCGCCACCAAAGTTTAGCTTATCTGCGGCCAGCGTCATCATCGCTAAGCTCGTCAGGATGGTGTCCTTGGCAACATCTGTCGTGTTAAAAACGATGACGCGAGAACACAGAATGGCAGGGGTGAAGAGAATGATGCTACAATTGTTTAGCACGCTTCGGATCCTCCACGAAAAAGAAGAGACTTGGTTGCTACGAACTCGTATAAGTCGCCCTGGTCTCCGTGGCCTTCTGTGTCGAGGAAAGCCACTCGCTGGGGGCCTACCGGCACCTCAACGCCGTCATCAAGCCGTGAAAACTCCTTGACACCCATGATCTTATTTCCGAGATTTGTGCCTATAAATAGATTAGTAAACATAGGGGCGGAACCTGCCGGATTCTATGTGCTCTCATTACCTCTTGTCCAAGATTCAGCTCCAGGCGACGTTGAAAACAGTGGCTCTGTGGTGCATCCCGCGAGAAGGTTCATCAGAGTAGATTTACCACTACGTGTCGGGCCCATGATGCTGATGAGGTTGAGCGCTTCATTGATCTGTCGCAAATGGCTGTTCACGTCATCGTTGCATTGCAGAACATAGTTAGTAGCTTCATCGGCGTCTACATCGGTAGCATCATCGCTGACAACCTTTTCACTGGTCGTCTTGACGCTGGTTGCTTTGACACTCGCTGCCTTGACACTAACAGCTTTCACGCTGGGAGCAACGACGCTGGTGGCATTCTCGCTGACGGCATTCTCGCCTGCAGCGGCTTCATCGGCGGCATCCGCATCCGCATCAGCATCTGCGTCCGCGTCCTCGCTCGAGGGCTCCTCACTCGACGGATCCTCGCTGGGAGTAAGTTCGCTGGCGGCATCCTCAGTCTTCTTGGCGCCGTTGTCAATCTCGAGCCATCGCAGCTGGTCGCTGGTCCCGCCTGCTACCAGCTCATAGCTCTTCTCATCCTGCTGGCTGCATTGAGATTCTGGTTAGTAGACAGAGGCGTAAAAAAAAAAACACAAAACCCAGTACAGTTTCTTGCTGAGAGGTGGGTAGCATGCCTTGAAGGATCAGTGAGCTCCATGGAGCTGTTCATCCGCTCGGTGGAGGTGCTAAACCGTGCATCGCTCTTAGAGAGTCTGTGTGCGAGCTCTACAGGCAAATCAGATTGGCTGCTGCAATTACGCGGTGAGGAGAGGTCAGATCATACTGGTTGACTTGGACCATGACGGTAAGCGCTGGGACAGCGACCTCACTCTCATAACCATGATGACTGTGTTCTCTGTTTGATTGCCGTTGATGGACGATTCCAGTCGTCGCTGGCATTGTATAAAATGAAGTTCTCATTAAGCGGTAAAGAAAAAGGCTGGAAAACCCATGCCACTGAAACGGATTAGCTCAGGATGTGCCGAATTGTGCCAGCAGCAACTTTACACGTCAATGCAATCCTGGTGTAAGGCCACGACATGTGATAGGCCGTTTGCAGGGCCTCTGCTCAGTTGGGCTGCCATCACGCATTTGCGGTGCCTGACTTGAGGGCCAAAGGCTTGCATAAGGTCACAATTCTGAGCCCCCTGCTATGAAAGGGGTCCATCTATTCAGTTACACGTATTATTGGGGAGATCAGGCGGTCACACACGTGGAGACTCGGTTCACTGACTCGCGTCTCGATTTATGGATTTGTGCGTAGAACACGTCAACCCATGAAGCCAACCTATGCCTGAAGCGTGATAACGTCGTTTTAATGATCCTGGACAGCTGCACAACGATAAGGCGGGGGGACCATCCATTGGTTTGTAAGGCTCTGAAACGGTCAAAACGAGTGTGGCAAAGAGGGCCAAGGAATCGATTTATCGAATCGTGGTTCACCTAATGTATCTCGACTGCAGCGAACGTTAGGGGTCATATGCACATGCAACCCTTTTAACCATCAGGATGTTTGCAGGGAGTAATTGTAAGCGCCGCGGATGCCGCCCGGAAACCCTTATTTTGCTTTTTTCCTATCCCTCTCTTGAGCGGATGACTCAACTTATGACAAGCCGGTTCTGCAGCAGTCAGCCGTAGGCAGAGGAATTGCCTCCCCCCCCGTACTAGTAGTATTCATGATCGTGGCGATGCAATGACAAGGGCTCAGAGATTCGCCTCCAGGAGTTGTGCTGCAGGAAATGCATAACGCTGCATTGTCTCGGCTTCTGGTCAGCGTTTCTTTTAAGGGGGTCCGCAATTCGGAGTAGCCAGAGCAACGCGCGTTGAAATAAGCAAAAAAAAAAAAAAACTGTCAAGGGGGCTAAGCCCAAGCTCCCGTGCTTTAAGGCCGCCATTTTTGCTCCGTTCACCGAAAGCCAAGTGCACAACTTGGACTAATTCAGATGTTGGAAGATGCTGCTCTCCACATAGTTGCAGCCACCCGCTTTGCCCAACGATGAAAAATACTACTTTACGAATTGGGACAGATTGGGGCATTTGTATACTATTTCCGCTTCCTTATCTTCTCCATCGTCGTCTTCTTCCCCGCACACAGCGATGATGATAGCGGTGCTGTTGTGGGAGATGATTTCTTTTCTCAAGATACAGCTACGTTTGAAAACTAGGAGCCATTTGATGACGACTCAAGGGCTTTTACCATGATGAGATTCTCATGACGAAAGCTACATGCGGTTAGCCGCCGTCCTCGTGAGCTCGCCGACGGGCACTGCATTGCATTGTGCATCGCTCTTTTTAGATCCAGCAATGCATACGGAGGGAGTATGGAGTACATAACCACAAATAGACCAATGGATTGACCAAAGCTAAGCTATACACTAATACCAAGAAAAACATAGAGCAGAAAAGGCATCAACTTTGGCTGCGCTTAGGCCGCCATTGCAACATTAGCTTATTTCGAATCCATAACGTTCCAACCAAACAAACAACATCAAGCAAACAAACGACTAACAATCTCTCCACACACGGTCACCTGCCTGGTCCACCGATAAATACATGCATATATACTCCATAGCACTGGGTCCTCTAAGGCAAGCATGGATCAAAGCGGCTGCATGCATCCTTGCCTTCTTACCACGTAGTATGATGATGACGATGGTGACGTCTTTACGGAAGACGATGCCGCTAGATGAAGTGTAGCAGGTCGCGAATGCTCCTCAAGCTCGTCCTTCACAGTCCTTCTTCAGCCTAGTCTTCAAGCGAAGTCACATATCCACCGTCAGTGCTGGTGTCAGTGTCGGTGTCGGTGTCTGTCTCATCATCACTATCCTCAGCCTCAGCTTTCGCCTTATTCCTAATCTCGTCAATGCCGTTCATATCCACTCGAAAGAGTGGAGATGTCCGCACCATTAATTGAATGAATTCATCACGGTGTCTCTTGGCAAGCAGCCTGGTGTTCTCAAGCGCAATAAGCCCCTTCCTGAATGTTGTAATATGGCCAATGAGATCCCACGAACCAATGGGATACTTATGATAGTGAGGCTGCCCTCCCACGACTTTTGGAGCTGTGACGTGGTGTGAGAAAATCCTGAGTATACCCCCTCCGTAAGTAGCAGTAAACGCGTAGGCATCATTGTCGTATATGGGCTCTGTCCTGCCAAAGTTTTTCACGGTGTGCATGGCGCGCGCTCCGCATGCTCCGAGATATGCCATCTTCGCCAAAACACCGCTTGCAGACGTATCTGGATTAACAACCTCCAAGAAGAAATTGGGCAGTACAGGAGCGGTTTCGCCCTTGGTAGGCACAATGAAAGATCCCAACTTATCCCTCATCTCGCTAGTAAGAGCAATAAGAGGACTCCCGTCGAAGAAATCCGGGACATGAGTTTCGGCCAACTCTTCATAGACTGGCGCTAGGTTTGTGAAGGGACATTGGATCCCGTTTGGAATATCAGTAGCTCCAGTGAGGATTGAAACGATATTCCGGAAAGCCAGCGTCCTTAAGGACGGGCGCTTCTGTAAGCTTACTATCTTGTCGCCACTGAATAGGAATTCTTGAAACGCCGATCCAGAGGTATGCCAAGAAGGGACTGTTGATCCGCGAGGTCTGATTATTTGACGAATGATCTTCTTATTGCAAGGACTTTGGCTTGGCTCAAGATCAATCCAAGCGGGAAGTGAGCCATGCATGTTGAGCTCGGCAAGACGATGCCCGAAATTGGCGTCGTATATCGATGTCCTCTGATTTATTAAGCCTTGGGTTCCTAGGGGAGGAGATGCCGTATGGAGAGGCTTCAATGTGGGATACTAGCCATTTAATTAGTTAACCGGCCTTTCAAGGGAGATATACTGCCATCTTACACCTCGTAAATGACGGAGATCAGGACCCCCATTTCCGGCAAATTGGTCAAGATTCCCCGAGACGGTGTCAGGTCTGGGGATCGATTGGCTTGAGATCGCACTGTTTCGACGGTCAAGTTCTCGCAAGGCTCGTTTTGTGAGAAATATCGTTGACAAGTTGTCCCAGAATGACGGTGGAAAGTTGTCAGTCTCAGAAGCGCAGCTTCTATGTGGACAGATCATGGTGGAAGCTGGTGTGAACATAGAATATATAATATCTCTTCTCGATTTGCTATCAACAGCTGCTTCTGCTCTAGCATGCGTAGAAGTTTCGGAAAGCTGCCGCGCTTTGGTTTCCAACCAGCGTTGGTGGCTGAGATGAGTTCTGTGACGGTTAGCGGCGTCTACCCGACGGGTAAGGGACAAGAGAAAGAGATCCCAATAAGAAGATATGTGAAGTAGGCAAATTTAAATATGTCGGCTGATGCAGGAGTGGTTCAAGCTGAACACATGCCATGTACTTACAATTTATCATCATCAAAGGACCTGTCAAACGCTCCCAATTCATGTAACTTCCTTCTCTTCTTCTTTCATTCCCTTGCTTCTTTGACTTGTTCAAACGCTCAACGTGGGACCCCGCATCACCTTGCCATATATGAGTGTTTGTGTATCTGTGTGTGTTTGTGAAAATATACCAATGGAATCTGCCACGCCTTTCATCTCTTCCAATTTACCAAAGGAATTGGTAATCCCTCTCGTTTGTCATAGTCTACTGATGACTCAATATCTATTCCATCCATCAATGCTGTCTTTATCAATGCTGCCATCAATAGACCCATCTGTTTCATCCATACGTGGGCTTTCATTGACCAGCCAACCAAAGAATCTATTCATTCATTCCTTTCAATCCTCTACTCTTTCACGTTACAATCTATTTTTATGTATATTCCATGATTTTCTTTGTCTAGAACAGGGCATCAAAGGTGATCATTGATGAAACAAATACTCATGGTGCACGTGCATGTTAATGTAGGATCGTATTTGATTAAGAATCTCCAGTTTCCAATTTCAATCCGCGCTGGGTTTAAGCCATTGTCGTAACTGTTTTATAAAGCCTCTCGTGCTCCTATTAACATCATCGCAGCCAAAACTTATGCAGCTGAGCTACACATTGTATACCATACCTCAAAAATGAAGGTAGGGTCTACTACATCCCAACCACCATGCGTAACTGACGTTCTTGTCTTCAGGATCTAGTGATTCACGAGCGATACCGCATCGACCGTAAAATAAGTCACGGTGACTCCAGTCTTGTTTATGAGGGTACGCGAGCAAACACCTTACCAAAAAAGTCTATGCTAACCGTGTCAGGGGTGGACATGGAGGGGAATGAAGAGGTTGCGATCAAGCTTTCGGCTTTCCTTGATAAACGTTTTCATCTGCTGAAAAATGAAGAATTAGTACATGGAAAATTGGCTGGTGGTCTAGGAATCCCGCACATGAGATGGGCCGGTCCATCCTGCGAATACGCAGCAATCGTTTTGGATCTTCTTGGCCCATCCCTTGAGGACCTTTTCAACTATTGCGGTCGCAAATTTTCCATCAAGACCATACTTCTCATCGCTGATCAAGCTCTTTCAAGAATCGAGTATATGCATTCGAAACGGTATATTCACTGCGACATCAAGCCCGAAAACTTCCTCATGGGTCTTGGACAGCAGGGCAATGTTATTCACATAATTGACTTTGGTCTTTCCAAGGAGTTCCTTGATGCAGAGCACGAAAAGACCCCGATTGCTGGTGAATTCAGGGGCACCAATCTCTTTGCTAGCATCAATACTCACAGTGTATATGGTAGGTACCCATCGATTGCCAACGGTGCAAGTATACTAACATAGAGAAGAACAGTCCTGGAGGGATGACTTGGAATGTTTAGGCTACATGCTGCTCTATTTAGCTAATGGCTCGCTACCATGGGAGAACATGGATGCTCCCGACAACGGCCAGTTGTCTGAGCAGATCAAAGAGAAGAAGATGGCGTTATCAGCAGAAACACTTTGCCATGGGTTACCTGAGGAGTTTGTGACATACTTCGAATATGTCCGGGCATTGGAGTACAGCAGTGTGCCAGCCTATGAGTATCTCCGCTCTCTATTTCAATGTCTGTTTGAGCGTGAGGGTTTCAAACAAGATGACGTGTTTGATTGGACGGAAAAACTGTTCCACGAGATGAAGGGCGATGCTTAAGGCGCTCAAAAAAAGGGCGAGCGCCGCGACTTGGGTGCGGTGACGTTTTCATATTTTTAATTAGTTCACATAACGAGTGCTAGGTTCGAATCTATAGTTTCTTAAATTTGAGAGAAAATCACACTTTTGAAAGATCGCCATTAACTCGTAACACTTCTGACGAACAAGGATACGGGATAGTTTGGTCACGTTTTGTCCGATTTTCAGGCTATTTCACTTTCTCTCTTTTTTTTCCTGGCATCCCCAAAGCTGACAATGTGAACCTTGATGGCCGTGCACCTTGATAGATACATAAAACCCCCCCCTCAAATTCTCTCTACCCTCACATTTCCACCAATTCCGTGCCGCCTTTTCGTGAGCAATCGTCACAAAAATTAAGCCAAGCGGCAAAAGAGGCAGCCTTCCATCAAGGTTCACCATATGTACGGGGCTGATTGGCAAGAGTTTCTGATGTTTGTCAGCAAGTCCGGTTTCAGCCCCAGGGGTAGTTATCTTCGTGGAACAGGTGCGGAGTTGTTGAAGATAAATTTCTCTAAACTGGGATAAGCATGCACGCCCTGGATAAGGCGCAAAACATATAAAGACGAGAGATCCCTCCGTTCTAATAGTCCGCTCACTGTCAGCAACCCGACAAGATTCACGTCCCATAGGATCTGCCCTCCTGAGAATGTTGATATTCGATTCTATCTCATACGATCACATGAGTGAGCGAGTTTGGAATAAAGGACAGCGCCTAAAACTCATAAAATTAGCACATGAGATCAACCAGTATCCTGTCTCCTATGCCAAATGCTTCTTTGAAGGCAAGACACGCATCATCGGCATCACTTTCTTCATCTGTTGTCGCCGCATCATTCCGCCAACGCAGACATTCCGTCTCTGTTACTCTTAACTCTAGACCTGTTGATGATGAACTGCCGAGGATCCCCCTTGTGGCCGCGTGAGGGGGTAGCTGCGTCACATCAGCTCCTGATACACAACATTTTGTGCTCCCACTCTGGAGCGTTTCTATTCGCGGGCACCCATTTATCCCTGTCACCGGCAGGCATTCTCTGATATCGACCTAATCACATGCTGCTCAAGCAATTGTTTGACTTTGCACTCTAGTTACCTCCCGACTTCCGGCCGGGTCTTGCCGGGTAAGTTGTTCGTGGAACCGTGCAGCTGTTCCGGGCCGCATGACCCTTCAGCCCCATGGATTGGCCCAGAGTCTCGTTGTTCATCTGCCCGTTTCCGAGCCCCTGTGATGTTTTGCTGTCGCCTGCAGCGGCTGACATTCGACATTCGAGTTGGTCAGCGCGTGGGGGCCGCCGGTGTCACCCTACTCTTATCATCTACATGTTCCCTTTTCAACCTCCGCTGCCAGGTGTCTGGTGACACATCAAGCTAGGACAGCACAGCCGCGTCTTCCTCACTGTCGAAACTTCCGTTCGTATATTCTGTCGGCTACTGTTGATGCTGACCTACCAAGGGGTATTGCCATTACACACCCTTTATCAAATATCATGTCACATAAGGTTTGTATACTCATATTTTCTGCTGATAAGCATCATTATCCTGTTGATTCTCGAATACTTGTTCGATATCTGTTGGTCAAATCCTTCTCACTTCAAGGGAGGAGACAGCTCTTGTGACCACACAGTGACTGCAATGAGGCCAAAGCTTTCCCCCAGCTGCATATTTCCCTCACTGATGTTCGGCTAAGTGACTGGTGCGTCTCCACACTTCTGAGTTGTTCGTTGTAGCTTGGTATTGATTTTGTCGGAATAACGGTGTTCTCCCAGCCCTCTTCCGTATTCTACACCAGCCTCCCGATGTGTCGTGTTGCACGCTGTATCTGATAGCTTCTAGGTGAAACCTCTTTTATTTAGACAGGATATAATAACATTATACAATGTCCTTAGTAAGGCTAGGTGATACGCTCATACCTTGCCCGTAGCATCACCAACCAGTGCCAGCATTTTATCTTCACGGCTTGGCATGCATAGTCACCACATCCACATCACTATCCGCCCCATCTGTTACTAAATATGTTTTAGTATGTAAAAGTTTGAATGCCCCTGCAGTCGCCACCCGTGGGAATACGCTCAATGTCCGATTTGTTAGCTCCAGCTCTTGACCTCGGGTGACCACCATTCTTAGCCCAACCAATGACGTCTACCCGTGACTGTCTGGAATTATAAACGGTGTTCCAGCTCTAAGAGGGGTATTGGCGAATGTAAGTCGACAGAGGTTTGTCAATGCACGCCAAGGAATCACTGCATGTGAGCTTCGAGGATGAAACTAGCCAGTGCAGGATTTTAGTACGTGGGGAGTTGTAAGTGGAGATTGAATTATAAGTTCAAGGTTTTGAGATACAGCATCTCCCCGTCTATAAAAGCATCCGTTGCTCCTATCTTTCACTGTCTCATCACAGTTCCATCAAACATCAAACATCAAACAAAACCAAGCAAGAACCGCCTTTACAGCATCCCCAAGACTTTCAGTCTCTCCAAACTTCAAAATGTCTCCCTGGTAAGTCTGTTTGATACAATGATTCCGACAGAAGCTCCACGACTCAGCTTGCACTTGGGTCAATCTCCTTCAGCCCTCAGCAAATTATGAGCGCTTCTTCTGCTCTCCCCATTAGCAACTTGTCATACCGAACTTGCCACTGATGGCGTTGTAAATAGCACCTGCTCCACTTGCAACTGCTCTGGCGCTTGCGACAAGTGCTCTTGCACTAGCTGCAGCGTAGGTTCCATCCGCTTTCCTTATGTTGAGCTGGCGTGCAATAGTACAAATAGAATTCTAACGTATGTGGTTATATAGCACTAAATTCTAGGCCTCATTCTCGGTCGTTAGAATGACCTTGCATCTGAATGGTAGCTTGGGGACATGGATGTGCTTGTCAAAACACCACTTGTTGGAAACATCTGGGCAACTGGACCTCTGCCATATACGATGTAGCAATATTTAAATTTGAAGAAATTGCTTTTGCATAAGTCCTTGACACTTTTGTTCTTTCACTGAGTTATTTATCTTTTAATGGCCCGTGTTGATGTCAGTGCATGGGTGGGAGTGTTAGGCTGACGCTTGTATTGCTGCTGGAATACCGAATGTAGAAGAAATGGTGTCGTGGAGCTAGGCACAGCACGTCGGAGACGGGTTGAGACAGTGCTTTCATTCTGATTAAAAAGCAGATATTTCAATCTTCAAATCCTGTGAAGCTTGTGTAGATGATGAATTCAAAGTGTCACGAAGGGTAAAAATTGAACGAAAATGCAAAAATAGATGCCCACTATCAGAGTCGAACTGATCACCTTGTCATGTCAAGTATTTACTAGTGACACGCTATACCGCTTAGCCAAGCGGGCTTCGAGCTATTTTTAGAAGAAGGGATATTAACTTGGTATATGAGGCTTCCAATTACCAGAATTATCCAATCCCAGTTGCAAACAATTACATGAATGGTATATATCTGCTATTTTTTTCCATGGTCATATACAACCCATACGGACCATATGAACTTTCATCTTCGTTACCCCACATAAGCTGAAGCATTTCACACAAACCGAACAAATGTTTCATGTCAAAGCCTGAATGCAGAAGTGCGTACATGAGACCTTGTTGCTGCTCCTCATCAATCATGCAAGATCCGGCAATGACGCATGGCCACAGTAATATAGTCCTACACCTTGTGTCGTGAACTAACGGGCCCAAGGTTGCGACGATATTGACGTGCGACTGAATGCGGGATTGTACGTCTACGTCTGGCCGTCGTGTTCCGCAAAAGGACGTCATGAGGTATATGTACAAGCTGTGCCGAACTATTTCTGCCACTCTAGAGAAATCGCCTGTTTCTTGCTTTGCTGCGGCATCTTCAAGTGGCGAAACCTTCCTCGTTGCGATACGTTGTTCGATGGCTTTGTAAATCGAGTGAAGCCTCAAGCTAGGCACCCATTGATCTTGTAGAGCTTTTTCTTCGGCCAGGCAATCCGCGCCTAGTTGACTGATCTGAGGTATAATCTCATACAGGGAATGGTAGCCACTAAACATTATACCAAAGGTTGAATAACAGCTCAGTTCATCAAGTGAAAGAAAAACCGTGTCGTACGGCTGTGTAAGCTTTCCACTACTTTGATAGAAAGCAAGCGAGTTGATGATGGTCATGTAGGCGTACAGTTCGAGGCTGAGGCCAACAATTTCTCGATTGACTGTACCGCATTGACGCTGAGCGAGAAGGCGTTCGATCAACTGCCGACTTGCACACAGATGATGGAGCATCATGCCAGTGTAGTTGCCGGATATGGCTTCATAATGGCATATCATGATGAGAATCAACAAGATTCTCGCCTGTTTTTGTCCATCTGCAGAGTCGAAGTCGACCAATTCCTGTCGAAGACCCGATATGGTTTTCTGATAATGCAAGATTGTAGCGCTTTGAATTTCATGGCCAGAGTCTCCAATGGAGCCGGCAGACCCACGAGATTGCCTACACTCTAAATGGGTGCCACTTAACGCCAGGATAGTATGCATAAGAAGATCATCAGTGTACGCAAGCGGTAGCACAATTGTAATGAATGGGCATTTTGCCAACGGTGCTGTAGATAGCAGGCCAGCAGTATGCTCAATATAGTGACGCAATAATCCGACAGATAAGGGCGTCAGTGTGCATGCCATGCCAGGTGTTGAGAGATCTCCAGTTGGGGATTGGCTAAGAAAGGCCATTGGCAATGCCGACGGCTGAGTTTCATCTCGCTGCACGTTGGAATGTGTCAAGGCTGAGCTTTGCTGAGGTGATTCAGCACGGCTATCGATCGACTCGGCGGCTGCATGCGCCTTGGGTATATCAGGCCATTGGCAGTCACGACAGATCCGACGACAGTTTTGGCATACAGGTTTCGCTTCATCACATTTCTTTTTCCTCAAGCGGCAAGATAAGCACCCAGTTCTCGTCCGCGGATAATTGGGTCGCAGCTTGGAGTAATCATATGGCTTCCTTCTACATTGCATATTGAAAGGTGGATGTGGGTTACAAGTGGAAATTGGGGCTGACGAAGAGTAAGTAACTCTTGTTTATTAATCCCAGCAGCTGCCGGAACCCGCGGATTACGGGTGGCGTCCGGAACGCTTAAATTGTGGCGGCTAACTAATGTGCTATTGAGCCTCGGCAGCCGTGATGCTTGACAGATCTCAGTTCCGTACAGGAAACCGTGCCAAATAGCCACAGATGTAATGATAGGAGTAGTATCAGCAACCCCAAGAACAATAACACAGTTAAGCGAGTATTATTGAAAAAGAAATTGAACCAAGGTTATTTAACCCCCTTCCCGGACTAGTGAACCTTTATATTAAGTATTGCTGTTCGAATTCGTATAATCTTTGCTGACGCTGGCTACTGCTGCAGAATACGCATCATCTCAGCTCGGCTTCTCAAGCACATGCAAGGATGTGATCGAAACTGGAAATTTGTTACTATAGGCATAAAGTAATGCCTAATAGAAATTGAATCATTATCTTTCCCTGAATATTTACTAAAGCAAACGCACCCGCACAACGTCTATTGCTCTCTGTGCGCAGCATATTGGCCAGCGGACTTGGCATCTTGGAGGCCGTTTTTTTTTTCTAATCAGAGGAGAATGGTGAATTTCGATTACTTCCTTCGTCTTTGTCATTATGGGCTTTTGTTGCATTCAGCTTAATTCTTCATGTCTTGTATCCCACATACCCAGGTATAACCCACAAATCAGGTATGGCCTTCATCGTCATGAAAAGTGGCCAACATCAGTCACCTGATGATTCCCCACTCCTGAATATGTTTCCCATTCGTATACTCCTTTGAGGCAACTATAATTTTAGAATACCTTCTTGCATGCCGTCATGTTGTGTTGGAACATGTACATGCGCCAACCTAAATTAGCAGGTCGACAGAGAATACAACTTATCCTACAAGTGATCCTACGGAGATAAACAGCGGAGATATCCATCTTATAGTTCTAGTGAATCTACCGAAGTCCTTGCGATTGCATTCTGGACGCAGAGTCCAATCATAGCTGTAGTTTGGTTACCAATATGTATATTTTCTCAGTCACTCTATTACCGAATTTTTGTCCGAAATTAAACGCGACGAATCAGTATTACAGAGTCCTTAAATGGAAGGAATACTAGCAATTCATCCCAATATACTGCTTCCGACGGCTCGTCCTTATAACGGCATCTGCTTTGAGCACTATTTTCCAAGCTGAGAGCGCGCGCGGGTTTATGGAGACAGACACTGCGATAACGGGGATTGACAATATTTCCTCCAACCATTGCCGACGGCTTATCCATTTGCAATGCAACACTGGCTTCTTTAGCGTGAATCGCCATGGAATTCTTCCTCGTATGAAAGCGATTCCACGCAAAGCTACTCGCTTGTTTCTGCCGGTGTTGCGGGGCCGATTTTGCCGATGTTAGTGCTGCAAACAGGTGATTGCAAAGTACGCTCAATTTGGCAAAAATCCTATGCTGCGATGGTAGAAACAGAATAGTCCGACGGACAATTACTATTATAACAGGGCGAGCTGGATGATCTTGATTATAAAAGGGCATTAAATATGCGATTGGTTGAATGTCTCTTCAAATACCAGATGCGGACAAGGCTAACTTGCAGGGTGGGTTCGCATGGCGCCGCCATTCCCGCATTGTGCCCCTTCAGTAGCATTGCATTGACGAAATCGCCATCATATACTTCGGTTGACTATATTTCAGCCGATTTCAAGGATTCCCCCGCGTTGAAACTCCATTATGAATGTCAAGATCCGGAATTTTTATGGAGTAAAGTCCGGGGAGAGATCTTCGGACTGAAGGTTACAATGATCGAATGTCCCTTTGAGAGCTAAGATATCCTGCATGACAACCGACGGGCTTATGACCTCATCATCTTTAGTATAAATAGAAAGAAAGTAGGAAAATAATATCAAGAATTCATTTAGAGAGATCAGTCATCTTTTGAGTCTTCATGGCAGCTCGGATTGCTCCTCGACAACGAGGCAAGTCCGTCACAATGGGTCTCCCTCAGGTCTTGGTTGCAGCACTCGCATACGGGTCAATTGCTCACGCCGCATACGATGTATTCAATTACGTAGATCCATTAATCGGAACTAGCAATGGAGGTAGCCATCTCCCAAGACTGATACGATGCCATCAGGGGCTGTAGAAGAAGGAGGTCTAACAGCATTCAAGGACATGTTTTCGCCGGCGCAACCCTTCCTTTTGGCCTCGCCAAGGCAGTGGCCGATTCGGTTAATGACAATGCAGGCGGCTATGCTTCAGATGGCGGTCCCAGTGAGCTTTTTCCATTCTACTAAATGATATATTGTCAGAGCGAGGACTGACCATAAGTTTTAGTCACTGGCTTTTCTCACATGCATGACAGTGGAACAGGTGGCGTAAGTTATTTCCCATTGAGAACAGGAAATGTCAAAAACCTAACTATTTCTTCAAGGGAGCTTCTCTTGGAAACTTCCCATTGTTTCCCCAGAGCGGGTGTTCTGGCGGCATTCTGGATAACTGTTACTTCACTAAAACGGACCGTCAATCTCTGCCAATTAACAGCTCCATCGAGGCACATCCTGGGTACTTTTCAGTGACCCTCAATACTTCAATCAAGGCGGAGATGACCGTATCGAACAAGACAGCATTGTATCGATTTACCTTCCCGGATGAGCCCGTGCCAATGAAAGGCGGCGATGCAACGGGAGCAAACGCGATCCCATATGAGCCAGTCATCTTGGCTGATTTGACAGATCTGTCTGACTCCAGGAGCAAGGGGAGCGTTTCAGTCGATCCCAACAGTGGACGAATCACTGGCTCTGGAACATTCAATCCGTCCTTTGGTGTCGGCACTTATACTCTGTATTTCTGCACTGATTTCAAGGGAGCCAGCATTAAGAACACGGGCGTCTTTCAGAATAACAGAGCTGGCACAAACTTCAAGAAGCTCAATACAGAGACTGCCACGGTTACGGGCCCTCCGGTGCCTGGAGGTGCTTTTGTTCAATTCAACAAGCCCAGCAATAACCAGATATTGGCCAGAGTGGGACTGTCGTTTATTAGCGTCAATCAGGCTTGCAGCAATGCTCAATCCGAAATTCCCAGCTTTGACTTCCAGGGAACTCTCGACACTGCCGAGGATGCGTGGCGACAAAAGCTGGGAGTCATCAAGGTCGACAACACGGGAGTGGATCCAACCATTCTGACCACCTTTTATTCTGGGTTCTACCGTTCTATGATCTCGCCCCAAGATTACACGGGAGAGAATCCGCTGTGGAAGAGCAATGAGCCTTGTGAGTCTTATCTCAAAACTCACGAGCTTTATTTACAGACAGCTAATGTCATATTTTGTAGACTATGATTCTTTCTACTGTATCTGGGATTCGTTCCGCAGCATCCACCCGTTGATTACAATCGTCGATCCGCACAGCCAAACGCAAATGGTTCGCGCGCTCATTGACATTTACCGCCATGAAGGGAAGCTACCTGACTGTCGCATGACATTCTGCAAAGGCTGGACACAAGGCGGTAGCAACGCTGACATCGTTCTCGTTGACGCATACTTGAAAGGCCTTCACCAGAATGTTGACTGGCAGACTGGGTATGAAGCCCTTATTTCGGATGCGGAAGGTACGAGAATTGACACTCTATTTCTCTTTGTAGATAGAATACTGATCTGATTTTTAATAAGATGAACCCGTAAATTGGGGTATCGAGGGCCGTGGTGGATTGACCAGCTGGAAAACGCTGGGATATATTCCCACTGATGACTTCGACCCTAACGGTAAGCATTTCTTATTATTTCATATTCAACGTAATTTAAAAAGTAACTCATGAATATCTAGGAGTCGGGACTTTCTCAAGATCCATTTCTCGAACTGTCGAATATGCATACAACGACTTTGTCATCGCCGAGATGGCCAAGTCTCTTCACAAGACTGCCGATGCGGAGAAGTATTTGAAGCGCTCCAAAAATTGGAAGAATATGTGGAACCCAAACCAGAACTCGTACATCTACGTGACTAATCCTGATGGCTCAACTGGCTATGTTGACAGTGGCTTCTATGGGTTCCTGCAACCAAGATATCTGAACGGCACTTTTGGCTATCAAGATGCGATGATGTGTACTCCCATGTTCCGCTTTAGCGATTGTTATCTGTTACCCACTGGCCATGAGGTGAGACTCTTCTAATTCCTTCTGTTCTGATAGACAAGCTTCTATCGTACATTTGTTTCTTTGTGTTACTTACCACATGGTTCACTATAGACGTATGAGGGCAGTAGCTGGCTCTACACTTTCTTCGCGCCTCACGATATGGCTGATCTTATCACCACCCTGGGTGGCCCTGATACCTTTGTTAAACGCCTTCAATTCCTGCATAACACTCCCAATCTACTTTACTTCGGCGACGAGCAGGCTTTCCTTCTCGTCTTCCTCTTCCACTACGCGGGTCGGCCCGGCTTGTCTTCATACTTCAGCCACCACTACATCCCCTCACTGTTTAATGCCAACGTAGACGGCATCCCCGGTAATGACGACTCTGGTGCCATGGGTGCTTTCAGCACTCTCGCTATGATGGGTCTGTGGCCAATGGGCGGACAAAACGTCTACCTCATCTTACCGCCGTATTTCCCCGAGATCAGCATTAAGAACGGGCTGACAGGCAGGACGGCAACAGTGAAGAACGTCAACTTTGACGGGGGATATGAGAATATCTACATCCAGAGTGCCAAGTTAAACGGGAAGCCGTATACTAAGAACTGGATTACTCATGATTTCTTCGCGAATGGAGGCGTACTGGAGCTAACATTGGGAAAAAATGAGAGCAGCTGGGGGACGAGCTCATCCAGTCTGCCACCCAGTTTAGATCTAGATATTTAGATTTAGGGTAGAGGCAGCATGATGAATGCTGCCGGGTTCCATAGTTCATGGTCAAATGAAAAAAAGTCTCTAATAATCCTGTCCGCAAGTAATAACCAATTTATCATATCTTCAGCAGCGTGAGAGAGTCAGTCGATATTAAAATTCTTAGTTTGAGCAAAGTATCATTGGTATAATTATATAAGACATTAAACATTCCCGCCTTTTTTTCTATTCAATTACAATATTCTCCCCCAGCCTTCTCATAGGTAACCTCCCCAACAAGCCTTCCAGCCTTCCAGAAGCCCTTACCACGTCCTTGGCATCTTCTGGGAACGCCATCCTCATTCTCCCCACGCGTTCCCATGTCCCTCTTCCGGTCCTTTCTACTACCAGCAACATCACCACAGCCTCTTCCACGAACCATAGCACACTCATCTGCTCGCCTTTTCCATGCCGTGTCACATACTCTTTGATGCTCCCTATGCTGGTTTCGCCCCCTAAACAGGCAGTTTCCGTTCCAGTGCCGCGACTCATTCGCACGTCGACGCTGAGGCCACTGAATTGCCAGCCGTCGGTATGTGTCTTCGCCTTGACACGATCCAATACTAATGGGTCTTTTACGTGAAGAGCGTATTTTCCGGGACGGAATCGTGGAGGCCCAGAAGCTCCTGCAGGCGCGCTCAGCTGCCCTCCAAAGTCATATATCACCGAGCCATCAGGCGCCAATACTGCCATTTCAGGCGAGTACGTCCATTGCACAGATGATGGCTCATTCCTCGTCAACTGTGTCGCTGTAACATAGTGATGGTTAAGAATCTTGCGACTCTTCGTCTTCGTTTCGGGATCAGCTGCAATGGTGACGGATGAGAAGAGTTCCACCGGGCCAGACCACCCTGCCCACGACCAACTAGGTAAATGACTCCTCCGCTGAGCTTGCGTGCCCACTTTGTGATGCCAGAAACATGTTGATAAGGCGAACAAATGCCTCGTCCTCGGTATTCCATTGTTTTCCTCGGTCGGCTCAGAGGGCATAGGTGCCCAAATTGGGATGCCCACCAGGTTGCTCAACTTCCCTCTCCCAAGCGTGCTCTCTAGCTCTCGCCAAATACCCAAGCACGCATCTAGTGAGTCTGCATCTCGACTGAGGTTTCTCTTTGTGTATTTTGTGATATGTTGGTCCACCTCCCGGAACAAACTCAGCGTGCTGGCTTCACCTAGTTTCTGAGGCAGCTTTTTCCACTGCTCCCAGCTACCGTCCATATACGACACTCCATTAAACAATCCTGGTCGCACAAAATCACACATGCGCTTCTCTTCAGCGTCGTGGTAAAACTCAAGCGGAAGATCAAGCGTCTCAGGACATGTCATGCCCTCACATTCCCAGTACATTTGCTGTTCTGTGAAGACAAGACGCCGTCGGGAGAGGAGACCTTCCTGATAGGTCCACCCTCTGGTGTACCATGTCGAGCGTTCAATGAGAAGACGGGGGTCTTGGAGACTCGAAACGAGAGTAACGTTAGATGTGTTGAACTTGTATTTCGGTTGAGCAGGTCGTGATGTCGATCCCACACCAGGCAGCCCATGCATTGCATTCTCGCCCGCAGCGGCAACAATAGTGAAAGCAGCTCCTTCGTAAATCTCATCCATACGGTGAATGTGACCCATCTTCTCCTCTAGCCTAGAATCGTCCGTACAAAATCGATCCACCCAAAGATATCGGAAACCTAGTTCAGTCGCCACTGCTGCTGCATCTCGAACAACTCGTGGCCAAGTGCCGTCAGCCGTGGCATCGCCCCATACGTAACTCAGCGCTACGTAGTCTTCACGTAGTGATCTTTCAACTACCTGCGGAGGTGACTGAGCGCAGTCAATGAGCCGGAATCCTTGAATCTCTGCCCGCACCGGTCTCCGCGAACATCGTCCCTGGTGGTGATTATCGCAAAAGTGAAGCCACTCTCGCACGATATCCATATCTGCATTCTTCCCAATCTCTCTTCCCCAGATCTCTCTCTGGGACCAGGAGGCATCATCAGGCAAGCAGAATGTCGGCGACGGCAACGGAGATGCTGACGGATCAGGGACAGTGAGCTTTCCTACTGCACCAGTCCTCCCTCTGGTCGTGTCTACCAAGATCTCGGGCCTTGTTCGGAGCAGCATGCCCGATTCTCGGAACCACTCGGGGTCCACATCCGGATCCCGTCCGCCGGGAGCCTTCGTCTTGGAGATGACGGAGAAAAAGGCTGGACTGAGTCCCTTGGCTCGTCCCTTGGCTGGATGATCCTGACTATGCATCTTAGCCGAGTCGATGAAGTAACTCGTATCGCGCGTCGACAACGCCAACAGGTTGTACTCTCCAGGCTCTTTGCTAGGCACATGGACCTCCCAAAAGAGCTTACACATGGGACATGTTGCCGCCCAGCGGTTCTCCTCCAGAAGCCTCAGCCGAGACACGAAATGCTCTCTTGTCTCAAAATCCCCCGCAGCACCGCCGTCTGCCGGCCTGGTGAATGTTGCGTCAACCTCGTCCAGAGTCTCTTCAATCTCCGCCGCAAGGCGCGCGCATGCTTCGCAGAGAGCCGGATCTCGATTGACACCCAGCGCGGAAGCAGGCCGTGAGTTTGGTCGCGAGCTGGAAGCAGCATCTGAGTGCGCCGATGGGCTGCGGCTCTTCTGTCCGCTGAGGCGGCGGATGAGCGATGAGCGCCGTGATCCGGAGCCGTCGCTGCCGCCCGATGACGACTCGACGGTGAGATGCTGGATCATGTTGCGCAGGGGGTTCTTGGACCGGCGACGCCCCAGCGTGGGCTGGTCAGCAGCGCCGGGAGAAGCAGCTCCGGGGTCTAGGTAGTCAGCCATGATGCATTTCCGGGGATCTGGCTATTAGTCCGTATCGATTTGTCCGTCTGAGATTGTGACTTTTGCAATCCGTATCGTCGTAATTATCGTCGTGCTCTCTGCAGTTGTGGTGCTGCGTCAAAAGGGGGGAGAGGGACGCATGTGTGTTTTATGTTATATGCTGGTTTGTTTTACGGCCCAGCGCTTCATAGCCTGGCCCCAGGCGGCTGGAGATTTGAACGATTGGAAAGGAGTGAATGAGTTGAAATGGCTTCAAACAGATAAACAGGGGAATAAAAAGGGTCCGTGAGTCTAGCGAGGGGTTTCAGTCAGTCTAAAGTGGTGGTGGGTTTTAATGAATCAGTATTTTAAAAATCCGGCCTCATGTGCAAGGAACGAGCAGCACAGAAGCATGTAGAGCTTCTTTATCCCAAACTACCAATCCGTGCAACGAGAAGTATCTATGAGAAGCAAGCAAGAGAAGCAGATCACGAAATGGACAATCCGTATATATACATCCTTATTTTGGGCAACCTTGTCGGCCCAACAATATCCAGCCATCAATGCACATGCTTCTGTAGCTTGCTCATCGACACAGTGCCACTAACAAAGACAGTTGGAAGAGAAAGAAAAAAATTCCACAACCCCCTCTCACATGTGGAGTTTGCCTCATTTACTCTATTAATAACCGCAATTTTGCTGTGCCGCCCAGCGAAATCAAATATTGATCCCATAGCCATTGAGGCGCAGGGCTCTCAAAGGGCTGACGATGGACACCCCGGCACAGACGCATTTCCCGGCAAGATTGGGTGGAGAAAAGGAGACATGGCGCTGAGATTGCATATGATTTACGTCGCAATGAATACCTCATGCATCAATGCAAGCCACAACTCTGTCTGCTTCCGTGCAATGCTGAAAGAGTCAGTGAAAAGAAAAAATTGCCCCGGGCTTCGGCTTTGGCACAAACAAAGGCCGTCTAGCGCACTCCATCATGTCCATCCTGATCTCTGTGATTGGCGCCGGCTGCCGGTTCTGGCGGCACGCGACCAGACCACCATGCAACAAAGAAGCTACTAGTAAACTAATGCTGTCCGGGCGGCTAAGCAGAGATTGAAACAGGAATTTCGCATAGACATGGCCCTAAAGATCAGCTGTCAACGGGCAGGGAGCGAGATTCAAACCTACCCTGATTCTCTGCTCAGGCCATCCCTTCATCACCAACAATAACTTTAAACCGACATTCCACAGATCGCGTGCTCTCCGCAAGTCCTTGCCGCTTACAAAGCTGTAGCTGATTTCCTCTCAGCCTCGCTGCCGCGGGCGCTACATCAAGCTCCGCTCGGCTCATCTCAGCTCAGCTCACGATAGGCATACCAAACAAAACGTGCATGCAGAGACGCTAGATCCGCAGGGTGGCCGTGTCAAAAAGCCCGAGTCCTAAATCCTTTTTGACCTTGCACCGCATCTTTCGATCTAGACGATGAAGCAGGTGACACCTCAAATATGCACGGACGCTTCCATTGATGCTCTAGAAAGAAAAAGCCTTCACGAAAATAGAAGCTGTATACTAAGCCACCTTTTTTTCATGGACTAACGATATCATGTCAACAGTTGCGACCCATCTTGCTACCAGCCAAAAACCCGCTTCTCCCCACCCATCTCGATCACTAACCCTGCATCGACTCTTTACAGAAAAGATGACAGCTTGATCGGAGGCTAAGGAAAGCGAAGAGGCGGAGCGTAGGATGTAAGCTGAGGCTATTTATGAGATGCAGGGCGTATTTACACCAATCGGTGAATAAATAACTTCGAGGCTGAAGAAAAGACTCAAGACACGCACCTAGAGTTGCAAACATTTTCTAAGGAGCTGTGGCGAGTGCTATTCTTCCTATGGCCTTTCTGACTTATGGAGAATGCCCTCACTGTGGAGGCATATCCACGTATCGCATGCGCGCTCAAGGTCGAGAACTTCGCCACAATGCACGACGTAACGCTAATCCAAGAACTCTTTGTATTCTCTTTTTCGTATTTTGCAAGGCTCATCAAGGCCCATGGCCTTATGCCCAGACCAATCTTGTAATGCAGTTAGACGATGGAGAGTTTGAGCTCTCCATCACTCTCAATTGGACCAGGTGCAAATTTTCTACCCACTCTAGGGTAGGCTATGCTTTTGCAAAGCAGTTCGCCAAGCCTCGGAAGAGAAGCACTGCTTGGTGAAGCATTATTAAGAGCCATTGTTAAAAGAAATAACGGAAATTATGTGCATAACTAAGATACAGCAGAATACTATGTGAGATTCATTTCCTACCATGTTAGCTCTGCTTGACTTTGAACAGAAGCATCTGAGCATAGCATACTAACATAATAATCTATAGCTAGTGAGTTGATACAAACAATAGTTAATAAGGCGCACCAAGCCTATTTTACGTTGGGAATCATCAAGGCCAATGCCATTCTTGGAATCTCAAAGTAATTTACATCGGTGTGTATAGGTGAGATGCACAGCAATTAGTAATAGCTCATGTCGACGTTCGACTTTCCCGAGAGTCTTTATTGAGCATGTATATGATGAACCTTCCAGAATGTTATACAATATCATTATACCCGAGGATGTATTACGATGACGCACCTCTATGCTACGCGATAATAGCATACACGATTTGATCGAGCTTCGTCTTCTTCGTTCTTTTGTAAGAACTTCTTACCCTCCACCTGCTTGATACCAGTTATTTACGTTGCATCGCAAATCACGCATACATTACCGATTTTTGACCCCCAATGGTGTAACTGGATGTAAATGTGCTACAACTTTGTGATCTCCTCTGGAACGTCATCTCAAATGCTTGCGCGAGCGCTTCGCTCAAACCAGCGGATTAGGTTGAGGTGAGGCTTTTGGATGGAGAACATAAGAATGGAGGGATTGGAGAGGTGAGATGCTATTTTGAGCAAAAACATGCCATCAAGTTTCTGTCTTTGCCGTAGATGAACAGACGAAGGGGAATACATGCATGTACAAGCCATTCATGTTATCATCCAGATAAACAATAGATGTTTTGTGCTGGTGGCCCTGAGCCGTATTGTCTCACTAATGCTCAAGAACTTCTTGTAATGGATGAGATATTGAATCATGAAGGATTCAAATCTGACTGCGAAGAAATTACCCAGCATTCACACACATTATTTTTTTTGAGCTTAGATGTTCGGATTATAGTTATGAAAGCTCACCTATGAAGCATTATTGATTTGAATGTGTCACTTGGAAGGTTCTTTAAACACACTGAGCTGTGGAAGTTACCCCCCGGTATATTTGTTTATCTCAATAACGCTCATGAGTGTTACTGCTTTCATAAAGTCGCTTCCTCCCATTGCTACCTTTCCTCTGATTTGAAATGACTGAATCCAGTCTGTTAAAAGTATCCATGCTCCTTCACGTAGGATCTATAAACAACTTGCTAGCCTCATATGCTCCGTCCGCTAGGATGAATGTCCTCGTTCATAACTGAACTGATTTCTGCCTCTTCTCTGTCGCTGGCATTAGATGGTGTACCAATTATCACGATATTCTCATTCGTTACCTTTGCATGATGAAGAGTATTTGAACGCCCATACTTTAATTTTGACTTTGACGTTGGACGGTATACCGCAGCTTCGAGGGCTGAATGTGACTTGCGCTGTCGCGATAAACATCGATACGCCGAGTTTTATTTTCAGTGGTTTCGCGCCGCTGTTGAAGCATATTTTTATGGAGGCTATTCCCAGAGATATCTTGATCTTGAACCCGTCACTAATTGCTTCCCATGTGCCCGTGCTGTTGTTAGCAGATGGCGCTTGGGTGGATTTGTAGCATCCGAATCGCTTCGCAGCAATCCAGAGAATGCAAACAGCAAAAAAAACCGCTTTTAAAACGAGTGCAGGTATGTTTTGGGAGTTCCAAAAGAGGGCGAATTCATCCGTAAATTCCCGCCTTTTAATGTACCACAGACTGTCCATGGATTAAAGTATCGATCGCTGTATGACTGATAGAAAAATATTGCTATTGTTCTCATATAGATTATCAAGGATTGGTTAAACGAATATCACGCGTCACAACTAGGGATCGTGAACGAACTAACACAGGTGCTGTAGTATTATTTGACTCTCATCGTAGCTTCACATTCTTGGCAAGTGTGAGGAAACGTCTACGACGATAGCCTAATTTGCCTTTTGCGGTTGCCTGGTCGCCCTGTATTACACTATTGTAGGAGAACCTTATATATTGCACAAATGTTCTTGCCATTATAGTATCTCTAAGGGTAACCGCGAATACTTTCTGCTAACGTCATGTCTGGTAGTACTGAATCTGCTGCCTCTTTGATACCCAGGTAAGTAGCAATAAGTTTAATTTATTCCAATGCATTGGCAAACACAATCGCGCTCTGCACATCATTTGGCAATGGTATCAGATCCTTGCTAGCATGAAAATGTCAAAGCTCATAGCAAGGAGTCGAAGTATTGCCTGCTTGGGAGGTGGTTGGTGCAACAGGCCAGCACTTTCTCTATGAAATATGACGGGGGCCCCTCTGGCATTTTTAAAGTGCGCTGTCCAAAAAGCTTTCACTTTGCCATTCTCAAATAGAAGATAATGACAGGCCTTAATCATGTCTGGCTGCTCAAGCGGACCTGGCTTCTAATGTATAATGCCCAGAATCTGTGTGACAGCGAGGTATCCCTATTTATCGTAGAGGGTCTTGCGTTGTAAATGTGATCAATGATGGATCTTAGCGTCGTTGGTTTACTTTCGTATAGTGGGTCATGTACACGATGTCTCACATGGGCGTATTTGGCGGTAGGAGACTCCAACACGACCTGTTATCCAAAGACGCTCTCTGTTAAATATTTGTATTAGTTAGTTATGAATGAGTAGACTGAAGTTTTTTAATGCTTTTCCAGTAGTGGTCGGCCCATACTACACGATCCTCGTTGTACATCTCCTATACCAAAACCATGGCTCCTGATGTTGGTGCTGGCGGTGATATTGCAAATGGCAAAGGAATATTAGAGAAGCCAAAGCTCTATACAACGTCAAATGGCTGCCCAGCAAGAAAGCCCGAGTCCTCTCCTACCGTTTCTAATATATTACTGTTGAGAGACTTTCAGCTTATTGACACCCTATCTCACTTTAACCGGGAGAGAATCCCAGAACGAGTTGTCCATGCCAAAGGGGCTGGTACGTTTGGTGAATTTGAGGTATGGTTCAGAAAGCACAACAAATTCTCTTTATCTTCTTACTAACTGGGCATACCGCAGGTCACGCATGACATCTCAGATATATGCAGCATCAATATGCTGACTGGAGTTGGCAAGAAGACACCATGCCTTGTTCGTTTCTCTACCACAGCTGGTGAGCGGGGCTCTGCCGACTCTGTTCGTGATACTCGTGGGTTTCGCTGTTAAGTGTTACACTGCCGAGGGTAATTGGGATTGGGTGTGGAATAATGTACCATTCTTTTTCATCTGAGATCCCATCAAATTTCCAGGTTTAGTTCATGCCCAGAAACGGGATCCTCGGACCAATTTGCGGGACCCAACACGATTCTGGGATAGGGTTATTCAGAATCAAGAGTCGTTACATATGGTGATGTGGTTGTATAGAGATTGTGGCACAATCTCCTCGTATCGCCATATGAATGGATATATGGGACACGCCCATAAGTGGGTGATGCCGAATGGAACTTTTAAATATGTTCATATGTATCTGGAGGCCGATTTGGGCTATAAAAATCACACTGATGAGGATATTCCACACTTGACGGGCAATGATCCTAATCATGCTGCTCGGGATCTCCATGGTGCTATTGAACAAGGCAATTATCCGACCTATACGGCTAAAGTGCAAGTCATTGATCCGGAAGATGTCCGAAAATTAGGCTACAACATTCTGGATATGACAAAACACTGGGATATGGGAACATACCCAGCAGATCTAGGAACTATGGGTGCCAGAACATTCGGCAAACTCACTTTGAACAGGAACCCAGAAAATTACTTTGATGAAATCGAGCAAGCCGCGTTCTCTCCATCGCATCTAGTCCCCGGAATCGAACCATCTGAGGATCCTATGTTGCAAGCCCGATTATTTGCCTATCCAGATGCACAGCGCTACAGGCTTGGAGTTAATTATCAACACATTCCAGTAAATCGATCAAGCAATGTGTTTAATCCACTCCTTCGGGATGGGGCAGCTTCTGTGCAAGGAAATTATGCCTCCCATCCTGGCTACTTAACATCTAAAGACACTGTGCATTTCCACAATTTAGAGAGCGTTTCTACTTTTGCACACCAAAAATGGCTAGACGAAATAGCTTCAGAGTCAAACGAAAATAAGAATAAGCTGGATTTAAAATTTGCTCGCACCTTTTGGACACACTTGGATGATCCAAAATATGAAGGCTGGCAAGACAGAATGGTGAGAAGCCTTGGTCGCGATATTGCAGGCGCTGAACCGGAGACACAAAAGCAAGTGTTCCAAGTTTTGGAGAAGATCCATAGTGAACTAGCGGCCAAGGTAGAGGATCAGGTAAAACAATTTCTTAGTCAGATGAAGGCTCGCTTATGACACTCTTTCGATGAAGGTATCAAGCGTTAAGGAGCTCTTGGATATCTTCTTAATTATATTCCTTGGTCCATCGGTTTCTGACCGCGCGGTAAAATAATGAGAACACTAAGGAGAAATCTACAAAGGGAATGCATGAATAAAACTCTTTGAACGCCACTGTCTCCTTACCCTCCATCTTGTATATGATGGAACACCCCTCCATAACTTTCTTTTGTTGAATTAACCACCACCATCGCTCGTACTATGCCTAAACTGCCATTCATCATGTGTAACTGCTTATGTAGTCATACTCTGTACCTAAATTAAGCTACCCCTAAAATATATGAGAGCCCACACATCTAGAGAATGATTTAATTAGTGTTCTTTTTTTTTTTTTTTTTACAAAGTTTCATGCCATGAAATCTCAGCTACGCATTCGTCTAGATCCTATGCCGCGACTACGACAAATCTCGTCATTGAGAGCAATAATCCTGCTCATGATTGACTCTGAATCAAATTTGAGACCTCATATTGGATATTTTATGTCAATAAATCCGTAAATGGAATGCGCGTGTTCAATTCCTCTCTGATAGAATTGAAGCTGTTGACAATACAGTAGTTTGTGAAGTACGGTTTTAAGCAACCAGTGTTCATTGATCATGTATATAGAAGCCGATATGCTGCGTGTAGCCATATTTTCGCTCAGTAACGTACTGAGTATATTCTGCCTTCTCTTAGCTACCCATTGCGACCACTCAAGAAGCTCGATCCAAACGAAACAAGCTGGAAGGGAAGCCGACACATTTTTAGCCAGCCATGTCTTGTTGATATGAAGGAAGGGATTTGAGCAACCGCCGAAAGTGCCACCTTGTCCTTCTGAAGTAGACTTGGCGATATAAACAAATGGCCAGAAGACAGCTGTAAGTTATACACATGGAATATTGTGTAGATCACGCCTGGTATAACCTCTTGCCTCTTGGGGAAACGCATGTTAGCTGTGGACGCTATTCTCCACCTTCCATTGGTCATGACCAATTACAGAGTAGTCCCGGCAATCTTGGTCTTTTCGGTGGGTCTTATTCGTCGGTAATGTTGGTCGGCCATTTTGGTCGGCCACCTTGGTCGGCTAGTTTGGTCGCACGCCAAGTTTAGAAACTTGGTCAGCTCAGCCAAAGTAGTCGCCAAAAGCGACAAACGACCAGTATAGCTGTGACACTGAATCATAATGGCTCAACCGGAGCTTCTGGATGCTCTTCAGCGGAGTAGGGATAATCTCAACCGTGTTTGTAATTGTGTGATTTGCGTTATGATTCGTAATTTGTGGCCGGGATTATTGATCGGGCTGGGAGAACTATCACTCTGGTGACAATCACAATACGTGCCTAGTAGACAGAGACAATTATAAAGAGTACAGATGACCAGATAGTTGTCCCGAATCTATTCTCAGATTGACCTCCTACACTCTTTATCGCTTTCATCGCTTTCATCACTTATCTTATACAATCATGGCTGGTGACCTTGTTCTAGTAAGTATTTCTCTTAAATTCATTTACAAGTCTATCTTGGCCGAAATCGCATCTTTGTTGTTTCATAGAAAAAGGAATATTGACTCTTATCAATCAACAGCTTACGGGAGCCACGGGGTTCATTGGCTTCCGGACTTTAGTCCTGCTCCTAGAAGCAGGTTACAAAGTCCGGACTGCGGTTCGGAACGTTGCGGCTTTTGAGAAGATCAAAGCCCTTAAATCTGCCGCTCCGTATGTATCGCAAATGGAGCACATTGTTGTTACCGATATTACAACACCTGGTGCCTATGATGATGCCGTCAAAGGCGTGAAATATATTGTGCATGTGGCGTCTCCCTTTGCGTCTCCCGATCTCCTCGAGAGTGAATATGAGTCCAGCTATATTCAACCAGCAATCAAAGGCACAACAGGCATATTGGACTCGGCCGCCACTATCGGTGGAATTGAACGAGTTGTCATCACTGGATCTATTCTGTCAATTGCAGGGTTTAGCATCAATGGTTCCGACGCCATTGTTAACGGTGTGTGCCTTGCTCCTTTTTCCTCATTTTAGGGGTTTGAACTAATGTCCCTGGTTTCAATTATCCAGAAAATCATCGCAGCGCTGTCACTACTGGGCCATATGGCAGCTGGATTCAGGCATACGCAGCTTCCAAGGCTTTAGCCCTGGAAGCTAGTAAGGAGTGGATGGCGGAACATAAGCCCCCATTCGATTTGATTACCATAGAGCCAGTCTTTGTGCTTGGTCGAGACGAAACGGCTACAACTGTGGATATGCTTGTGAAAGGTGCCAATGCCAATCTTCTAGGCCCGCTCATAGGTCATCCACAACCATACCCAGTCCCATGCAACCCGGTTCATGTCGACGACGTGGCTTTGATGCATGTCCGCTCTCTCGACCCTGCGATTCCCGGCAACGAAGATTACTTATCAAACTCCCACTCGCTCCAGAATATGCAATGGGATCAATCTTTTGATATCATAAAAAAACACTATCCTAAGGAATGTGCTGAGGGTATTTTCAAGATCGATACTACACCACGACCCAAGACTCTGAAACTTAGGATTGATAGCACAAAAGCCGAGAAAGCATTTGGCATTACATTCAAACCCTTCGAGGAGCAGATACTTAGCGCTGCTGGACAGTACCTGGAGTTGGTTGGACGTAAATAGAGAGTCGATCATTCTAAGTTGGGTTAGAATAATGCGTTTCTGGAGATGGAGCACGTCTTACTTTCTAACTAGAACAAGCTTCGTTATGAGAAGAATATGAAAGTATATCGAAAGAATGCTGGAGAAGATTAAGGTGAGGACAACGTTATTTGACTATGGTGTGCTCACTCAATCATCAATAAAAAATAAATATCCATTGTGGAGGGTCATATCTAAAAATGTACCAAGCACTGCATGTTAGGTATTTAAAATACATTATCCGATACAATCGGCCTTCACTTTTGACTTTGGTACTCCTTAGAGCACTCCCGTGTGTTGACTGCCTGGTAGTTATTTACCCATTAAACTTCCTATTCTAGCTGCATCCAATGTGTTAAATCTCACTTATTTTGAGGAAGCGGGTAGCTGAATGGCAAACCAGTTGCTGAAAATGAGAGAAGTGAAATATTTCTAACAATTCACCTTCTAGAGTAACTCTGTAGCAATATTTATTAATATTCCCATTTTATCCACCCCTGCATCCCAAACTTCCAGCCTCCGGCGATAAAATGGTTCGTTTGACCGTTTCTTAGCCTCCACAAGCTCGTCAATTGTGGTCATAGGATAGCTAGCATCGTACAAAGCCTTTTCGGCTTCCCACTCGGTCAGAGTTCGAGCTTCCCACAAGGTCTTATTCGAGACCAAAGGTAACAAATTCAGAGGGTAGGCTCGTATTCCGGGGTTGCTGCCAGTTTGCACAGAGATGATTAGGCTTATAAAAAACCAGAGGCATATGATTCTAATGTAGGTCAAAATATGTACTTGGCTGCTGCTAATATTAACTTACCGTCGTCGGGTCTCAGCAAATACCCAGTCTTCCCAAGTTGTACTCGGGAAATTTTCCTCCGTATACGTGAAGCAATTTCCTCCAAGGAGATTACGGGAGCGATTACACAATATCTATGACCTTTAGTTTTTTTGGAGTGCGTGCTCATCAGATAAACCGTACTTGGAATGTCTGGATTAAATTTGGTGCCCAGGACAAGGAGCCAGCGTCTTGATCAGCTATTGCCATGATAAGGAATTGTACAATCGCTTGCAAAGAGTTCTGAATGCTGTGAACTGTGGCAATTTCGGCCTTTAAACGATCAGCCCAGCCCAACATGATGCAGCCAGCTGGTTGGAAACGTCTACCTCATCCTGAAATCGCTGTACCTCAGCTCCAATCATTCGCCAAAGAAAAGGTCTAGTTTCTGGTGTCCGAGTTGCGAAAATCTGCGCGATACTCATGCAGCTTGCGAGCGTCTCTGGCAACGATGGCATGTGCCAATAGGCGTGTATGAAGGGTGGGAAGGTCTGTCGACGTAACATCATCTGTGGAAAGGCAGAGATGGCATGCGTCAGGAGACTCGCCACGAACTTTGAAGAAGAACTATTCTGGTATGCCTGATACAGTTCCGTAGATGTCCCAGGTTCTATCACATCCCCCGGGTTCGCAGGTGAAAGGTTAAAGTCAATTACTGACTCCCATAGATTAGTATCCACAGAAGAGGTTGTTGGCCGAGAACCGAGGCCGTCCGTAATCCATGCATCAGGGCTTTGGTCGATGTACGAGGAGCCAAGGTCTCCATCATACAGACCAGTCGTAAATTTTGGAGACAATGTGCCAATCACAAGAGATTCGCCTAAAGGCAAATCAGTTATCAAACTTGACTTCTGGCCAATTTCAATCGAAGAATATCCTGCAAAAGAGCGATGCGCGGGCTTGTCGTAGGCACATTCCAGCCCTTGAGCCTGGCATCTACTGCACTGAGGCCTTGCAAGGCTGCATTTGGTTTTTGATATATTGCAACTTCTGCATGCCCTCGGTCGATTTTTGCGTTTCGCCTTGGCACGACGACAATAAGAAACATGACGACTGAACGAATATTCTGCATGGCGGCTATCAATCAGTTTCAAATAGGCTAGATTGGGGAGGATACTATAACTAGCCTTTTGTGAACGGCTTGTGACAGATTCCGCAAAAGTTGAGAAATGTGGATGGTGTTTGGTCACCATCGCCTGCTGCCTGTCCTTCCATTCTGGGGGTCTCAAAAACAAGTGTTTCCCTAAGAGATACACATGTATTATTTGAGGTGAATTCTTATCCTAATTCTAAAAACTTCGCGTTGAGCAGAGGGCGGAGTATTCATTCTTATATCCGGCGGTGATTCTCTGGAGATACCAGTTCTAACAAATGGTCAATTTATTCACCCCTGTTCGCTACTACGCATGCTTGCGTGATCCAATTACAAAGCCGCCGCTAGTCGTGCGTCTCACATGGTCAGCACTCGGCTTCTTCCGAGAGAGCAGCCGGAATTCTCCTTGTCGTTGACCTAGACCCCCTTAGCTTACAGTAGTTGTAAAAAAAACAAAGCTCCAGATACTACTAATCTGTGGCCAAAAAAAAAAAAAACTCCGTACCCCGTACGCTTAACTGTTTCGGAGTAATGCCCATCGGCAGAGGCTCGAAGAACTAGCGCGACAGCACAACTATCACCTCTCAGGGTAGCAAGATGGGTCAAGTTTTCTCGATACTATATATTCATTGATACGCCTGAAAATATCGGAAATTCTTCGTTTCCACCTATCCCTATAGGCTACCAAACCAATGTTTGAAGATGCCCAGAAATCCCAATGTCAGATAAAGCGCCAGTTATCCGAAAAAAAGAGCTGCTGCCAATTTAACTCAATCGATTCAAAGGTCCAACTGATGCTTTGTTAGATTAAAAGGTCATGAAACTAAAGTCATCTGCCCCGGTAATTAAATAAATACAAAGATCGTATTGAGATGGAGTTTCATACATTTGTTGGAATAATGCACTCATCATCGTTGGGATTCATTGAAAAAAGATCTGGGCAGAAATAGTCTTCTAGATGTCAGTAAATAGGATCCTATAGCTTGGCAGCAGTACTGATCACAGTTTCGACACTCTTAAGCGGGTTGCACATCCGCTGGAGTCCTTTTAATACAGCCATCAGCTAAATTGCGCCGTGTCACCTCCAAAACCAAATGCGTTGAGTTATTTCATTCTTCAATTTTACGGAATATGGCGAGTCTTTATTTCAGCTAAACTACAACTACTAGCAATAAAATGACATTTTTTATAGTCAGAAGCCATTGTCAGGTCAGTGAACAAACGAGTTTTAGGAGTAACTGAAATCGGGGATGTCTCCCAAGCAACCATATAATCTGATCACAGGCCCATTACTGAGCATAAGTAGGAGATACAGCTCCGTATGTATCCACTATTTCTTACTAATAACAATTCTTGAATACTAATCTAATCACTAACGATGTGTCATTGCATTAATTCGTGGTTAACGTAACCAAGAAACTAAGAGCAAGAGCCTCATTGTGGCCTGACCAAGGAATCAACAGTGCAGAACAGCAAGACATGTCATCGTGAATTCCTGGAAAAAAAATTCATTCAGTTTAGTGCCCACATACTAGGGTACATTGATCACAAAAGATAACCCGTTGAGCTTCATGTTGTATTTCATGTGATATTTTTTTAGGACTCCTCAATGGGCACAGGATTACTCTGAGCAGAGTTAGTGTCCCGGCGCCAGCGGATCTTTGCTCACATACGCATAGCCGATGTTTGTGCTACCGAAGTAAGTACATATATATTTTATGAACTCCGCTATTGTGTCGCTCTTTGTACCTGTCTGTGTCATTACTATGGCATTTATTGTTCCTTGGTATTGAAAGTGAAACACATGATGCGTATAAGAAGGAAATATCACAATCCATATCCAGAAACACATTTGAAGTTGTTACCGTTGCTGCCTGAAGATTTGACTTGGGTTAAGCTCAGGCTAATAATATATGCTTAATTCAAAACCGTGATTTATGGGTTCTATAGCCTTGAGGGGGGATTAATCATCTTTAGTCATCTCTTAGGGCTAAAACAAAGTGGAAGTGACAATGGTCAAGGCATTAGAGAGGCGCGCCAGTGATCCGAGAAAACAATTTTATGTGTTGTCGAATCGCCCGCCTCTATAATATACCGGCCGTGCTACTCTTTCTGCTAAGCCCAAGCACGCCAGCCTCGAGGCGCCGACTTCAGGCATATGAGCGCCAATGCATTCACGGGGAGAATAAACTGGAAACTACGCTGGAAACAGGCGAAAGCCAGTTTCGGCACCTCATCAGAATCTCGGGAAGGCTGAGGCTGCTGTTTGTTTGACAAGGGCCGTAACCCTAGCCGCGTCTTCACAAATTTGGAGCTGCTGGATTCAAAGGAGGAGCTGAAATCGGCGCAGCAAAGCTGAGACCTCACCTGCCACACTTGGCACCGCGCGCATAGCCACCACTTAGAGCGTCGTACAGACTCATGACTGTCACTATGTGCCGCCACGGGGAATCCCCGCACTGATGCATGGTCCATAATTAGGCACGAGGTACTCCGTAGTTACAATAGAATAGGTAGTTTGAACGATTAGTCTCACGCACTTGAGCTTTGGCGGACTGACGCAATGATCTAGAACCATGGAACGGGCTTCCGTTACACAGAGTAAACGTCCAGGAACTTTTGCTGCCTTTTGCTTACCATAAGCCTTCTACAAATCGAGATCAAATCAACGGCGTTCCATCTAGAAAGCAGGGAAGAACCCACAGATACAGTCTGACTGGCGGCGCCACAGCGCGTATTGTGCAATATTACATGCAGCTAACACACGTACGTACTTGCGACCTGCTAAATCAGGGGGAGATGGTGAGGCTAGCTCTAGATAGTGGCTAAATATTAATTAATGGGCGTTAGTATGCCTCCCGAGGTAGTGTTCTACTTATATTCTTTTCAACCAATACTACATGTGATCTCAGTTCTTTGGAAGTTCCACGTGTGATTTTGAAGATTGAGGAGGCAAGGGGCAGCCGGCCCGAACCCAGTCGCGCAGATTCAGCCGCAGCAACCTAGTTCAATAGAGGATGATCGGCGGACGCCACCGGGCATTTGATCGAAATGATTATCCAGGCACCCTTGTGATTACTCCGTGTATAGTCAATAATAGGCGTCCATCCTAGCTGAATCTTGCGGGGAAACGAACAACCGCTCATTTAGCCAGGTGTGTTTGGTTGGATACTGATGAAGATTCCACCGCCTTACACTCTCATCTTGCTTACCTGCAGACATTGAATTCTAATCTAATGGTAAATTTGCGTGCGTTGCACAATGCCGATACCCGACAAAATCAGCTTACAGTGTCCCATTTACCCCAAATTAATGAATGAGAAGCTACAAGTATACTGATATAAAATTAAGGCTGGCGCCTAACTGAGTCATGACAGCCGAAGGATTTGTACCCTAGCTGCATCAGAGCAGCGCATCAGCCAACTGCACCGCCCAGCTGCCATGAGGACTGCATTCGTATATTGGCTCCTCCGGTTTCCGCGGTCAGCCCCCAACCAATAAAATGCAGCCGAATCCATGGTAGTGAGACGCGCAGCCCGTTCCAACAAAAAATACATCGCTTGTACTCGCACGGTGGATATGCAGCCCGTAGGAGAAGAAGAGAAGGGGGGGGGGGGGTTGCAATATACACGTTGGCAGAAAATCACGTTGTGCATCAGTGTTACATTGTGATCCTGCGTAGAATATATACTTACAGTTGTAGTTAAGCCATACATGTCGAAAGTGAAGTTCCATGCCGGGCATTTCATCTGGTCTCTCTTGCTAGGGTTTGTGTATGCCGTCATCAAACATGGAGTCCTCCTACACAACCCGTACAGCAGTTCAGAAACTCAAAGATTCCTGTGATCTTTGCTCTGCATCCAAGCTGCGATGCAACAAGCAGAAACCCACGTGCGCCCGCTGCGCAAGCCTGAATCAGCCATGTTCCTACAGTCCAGCACGGCGTGCCGGGAGGCCACATCGGTTACGGCGGGAGAAGAGCCAACAACAATATTTGGTAAGGCCATTTGGAAGCTTCATTGAGCCTACAATAAGTTCCAATAGAAGCAGTGAGATGAGCTTTGATGGAGCCTCATTCCTTGGGGTGCAAACCAAAACACCCGAAGAGAATAATCAGCAGCAACAATCAGCTGAAAATTCACATTGCCGGGCACCTAATCCAGACACGAGGGAAGTTGACTGTACCAGAACGGCGATATCCATCCTAGAGCAATTAGATATTGCGAGAAGGACGACTGGCATTACGTGCGTCAGCTCAGCGACCACAGACGCGTGCCAGCGGCTCTTGACTATACTTGTATGTCCATGTTCTGAGAAGCCGGGAGTAGCGCTACTCGTAGCGTGCGGATGCATTTCTCTGATGGATACGATTCACCATTGCCATATTGCTCAGGGCACGCCGATTCCGGAACTATCAACTAGCACAACAACCACTCCTGGCACGGAGCAGGATATTTCCAGCTGGACAAGGCCATCATCTTCGCAGAGTTTGGTCGAAAGTAGCCAGGGTGGAGTTGAGCAACTAGCCAAGATTGCCAAACTCATCTTGCAGTTCACAGACAGATACTCCCAGGAACCAAAGGGCGGGGCTGGTTGGGCACATACAACCTGGTTGGTCACACCGATTGCGGCATTGCTTCGGTTCAGGTTGCAATCTGTTACTCACCAAGCAACAAAACGTTTGGTCTTTTGACTTCCTATGGTCATATATATGGTGTAATTATTGACCAATTGAGTTGGTAGACACTGGCACATTATAGACCGGTAGACAAGGATGAAGCAACGATGGGTGCAGCCCCTTTGTGCCATTAAGAGGCTAACTTTGAATCTCCAAATAATGATAGATGTTTGTTAGACTTTGATAAGATTTTGCCATTCAATCATCAACAACCGATATTTTATTGTTATTATTCATACTTTTGCGACTAATATTATTTTCTTTTTGTTGTATTCACACAATGTTAATCTAAATTCCTTCATAACATGTTCCTAGCTTCTTCTCAAATTCCCATTATCGAAGGCAATTGGAAAAATGAAATGTCTCGGAATTCTACATCTCGGAGGAGTGAAAGGAAACATGTATACAAAATGCAAGACTAACAAAGGCTTTGAGGAAATGCACGAAATGAATCTGATGGTTGCCTCTAGGCTACTTTTGCATGGAGCTCTCTGAGATGTCTGCCCTCGTGTATTTCCGTATGTCTTAGTACCTGTCTTGGCTAGCTACTGTATAAATGTCCAGGGGCATAAATACAAAACGGGACGGCTACCCTTGTGTGGGATCTTTTTCTTTCTAACTTCTATATCTCCTAAGCTCCTGGTAGTGGGTTACCCCCGATATATCGCGGGAATCCCTGGAAACCGATCCACAGTTCACCAGTTCCTGGCGGCCCACCAACAATCTCTTTCTCGCGGCTTTTGAGTTCATCCACGTCCCAGGCGGAAAATACGAGCTTGCCATTGAGGAATCTTGCTTCTGGTGATGTAATCCAGACAAGGAAATCAGCTGGGAGAGATACTGAGGAACTCGTTAGTTCATACGCCTATACGACTAGCTTTTATGAATGACTTGATCTTTACTTACTGTCATCGAAATCAAAGGGCAATTTCGTGGTCTTTGACAGTTGTGTCGACATGGCGGTATCGAGGAAACCGGGATGCACATTATGAAGACGCACTTGAGGGTTCTCCGCCGCGAATGCCTGCAATAGCTTGACAGCAGCCATCTTGCTGCTCACGTAGGCACCCATGCCTGGAAAAGGGGGGAATAGGATACCGGCCGTGGTTAGATTGACAAGTGTAACTTCTTGAGACTCCTTGTTCGCCAGAATGAGAGCTTGAGCCACTGCCAGTGTGCCAACGATAGTCGTCTTGTAACCATCCAGAAAGGTGGCAGGATCTGCCTGGACTAGAGGAACAACAGGAGCCAATATGCCAGCAGAGTGGATCAGAATATCGATGCTCCCAAAATCAGCTACGACCTTGTCAAATACTTTGCGTACACCTTGTGCATCGCACAAATCGATCTCATGAGTTTGGACCACAAACTTTCCATAGTCGGAGCGCACGAGCGCTGCGGTTTCGGCTAGGGCATCAGAGCGACGACCTAGAAGGATAAGAGCTCGTGGTCCTGACACCGCAAAGGAGAGGGCCGTAGCACGGCCAATCCCACCAGAGGCTCCAGTGATCAACACAACTTTGCCATCGGTCGAGAGACCTGGGAGACTTGGTGAAATGGCAGGATAAGTGGTTGAGTGAATCAGCTTAGTGTATGAGAGTGGTGGCGGTGCCATTTTCTAAGTTGTTTGTCCAACTGAGAAATTATGTCAAGAGTAGGATAAGCCTGAATTAATTCGACAACGATAGCAACAAGAATACGAGTCGAGGGAGAAGCTAGTTGAAGATAGATCACAATACTAAAATAAGGTAGGGAAAGTTGGACGCCCCGATATTGGCAACTACATCTATATAGGCAACGGCATTCCTTAGGTATCTGTATGTAGGTACGTAACTATCTCATAACATGCGTCAGCGGACAAGTTAATCATGCCGAGCTGAAAAACACTGTGTGGTGTAGTCTTGGGAGGAATGGACCGCACGCACCAATATCTTCTGGTTGCATTGCATTGCCTTAGTTTGGTAAGTGCTAACGCACGTTGGTTCTCAAATGTACGTTGGATTATGCACATTCTAATTAATTGGCCGATAGCGCGGATTCCTCTGCGCAGGATTCTTCCTATCTGATTTTGTATTACAGCACCAAGGCTTGCCAGACGCGAGGCCGACTGCGCCTTTAAGCTATAGTTACTTTTCATAGATATTTATGACGTGCATATCGGCAATGTCTCAGCTCAGACTCCGCTATTTCGTTGAAGACGTACGTACTAAGGGCCTAGAGAAGCCCTCATCGAGCTCGGACAAGCGGGTATATAGCACCAGAATGATTATAATAATTCTGCCCGTGTATGAGTTCTGGAAGTGACATGCGCGTCGTAGATCGCTTTATTATTTATTCATACCAGACAATTCCATCCAAGACCAGATTTTATCACATACAGTGATACGAGCGCGATGGAGGCTACAGATGGAACTGAATGTGGAGCTTCTTTGTCACTGTCGAGCGCATCGCTAGATGAGCTTCTTGATATTGAAAGCTTTGTCTCTTCAGTTACTGACCACCTAAGCTCCCCTGATCTTGACCCATTCAATTTTGAGAGCAAAGACATGTCGCCTAAGTGGTTGGCCGACATTTTCAGCATAACGCATAAATCCTCAGCAACTTTCATTCCTCAATTGGCTGCAGGTGGTGAGAGCAAAAGCATGCCACTAGAATCCAGGGCTATTTCTACGGAATCGAAGAGTTGTCAAAATCCTCAAGGCCTCTGCATCAGCTTGGCAACAGGGCTCCTCAAGTCTATGCATGCCAGTTCCCCATCATGCCTCTTGGGGATGAGCGGCCAAGGTCGCCAGACACATTTGTCTCGTGCAGTCGATGCTGTTTTGTCCACCAACTACGAAGCTCTGCGGGCCATGCATGGCTTACTGGGATGCCCCTGCTACGCAAGCCCCCAACTCCAGCTCCTAGTCACCATTATTTGTTCTGAGACAATCGCGTGGTACTGGCGCATTATCGACACATATAGCCGCTATCGGAACGCAAACACAGATAGCGGCATCCCACCTACAGAGAGAGTCGAGACGTTGAGGCGATCCTTTTTTATTGGCGACCAGTGTTTGGAGAGCCACTTGGAGACAATGCTCATTAGCCAAGTTGTTTCCAGCAGACTGCAGGAACTAGAGGATCTAATCGGAGACATTGCATGGACAGAACAATCCGCTGCAACCAACAGTGAGCCCAGGAGCCACCCAATGCATAGTGCGGTGCACAGTAGAATGGACAATTTTCTCAAAACCCAGCTAGCCTCAGTTAGGCGCGAGCTGCTCAACTTACAAGATGGCTGCCGGCGGCAAAATGAAGCGACAACCAGTTCAAGGTATGTAAGCGGCTCGTTGCGAGACAGCAGTGATGAGCCCGCTGCGTAAGCGATTACCCCGAAGATCGAGGACTGAGACGATAACAATGGAGGCGTTTCATAAGTATTCATGCTTGTTTCCCATAGCTACGATACAATCACTACTTTCTCTACGGGCGCTCACTGAGACATACACCAAAAAGTCAAGTGAATTCAAACATACATTACAGTAGAACTTACTACGTACATTAGCGTAGTATTATCCATGTAGTACTTCTTCCGCTTGCCCATGCCATGTATTATTTCTCTCCATCATCTGATAGAGGCATAGCTCAAGGAATATTTTTCTCAACTCTCCTAAATCCTCCTGATCAATTTCATAACAATAGGCCCTGGGGCTAGGATGAAAGATGGCAATATCATCCTTTGAATAAGGTGTTGTCGGAGTCCGAGGATCCTTGTCGCTTACATGAGATGGGGCCAAAAAATTGGACTACGAGCGGCGAATGGGATCCAGGATTATATCTCACTGCTTATGCCGTAAAAAACATGAGAATATTACTTTGTGGCGTCGCATTATAATTAGAGAATCATCCTTATATCTCTTCGGAACCCGTACTCCAAGGTTCCATGCCTGCATCCCGACCATTTAAGGCCTTTGTCAATGGGGGCGACTACCAACGGCGCCCTGAGCCTAGCCACATTTCTAGATCAAATAATTACTTGTATTTATGTAATAGTGAGAAATATATGCTTTGATTGGTCAAATACCCTTGTCTGGGCAAAATGGCTTCACGGATTCCGAAGGGGCATACGGAGTATATGCATATGCCTTTGCGAGGAATCATTGTACCTGTACAGAGCAAAAAGCACTATTGAGCGGTAGTTATCAGTCATGAATTTTCCTCTAGTCTATTGAACTAGGAATTTTGAATTATATACAAGTTGTTTATTGGACTGATCAACTAGTGTGCCCCCTCACATCTCTTTACTTTATAGCTGGCCACCAAATGCTTGCGTCCTGATCAACTGGCGCAATACCTTATCCAAGGCGGTATTTCAAACATCCACTATGTTTAGATTTATTTTATATGTTGTTGCAGCGGCTCTGCCTACGGTTGCTTCTGTAACACAGACATGCAAACTTCTTGAAATCCGGATCCCTGGGCGAGTCTCTTATCCTGACAGCACGACATATAACTCTTCCATTTCATCATACTACAGCGGCCAGGAGCGTAACTTAAACCCCGGCTGTATATTTAGACCAACCTGCACTTCCGAAGTTTCTCAATTTGTCCAGTTGGTGACTGCGCACAAGGATACTCAGTTCGCTGTTCGAGGTGGTGGCCATACCCTATGGACTGGCGCCGCAAATATTGACGGTGGAATCACTGTCGATATGCGACTTATGAATAGCGTTGTGTTAAGCCAGGACCACAAGATTGCCCGTCTTGGGCCTGGAGGCATATGGAGTGACATCTACCCCCAACTCGTGCCGTACAACCTGACTGCTATGGGAGGCCGTGTTCCAGGCATCGGGGTAGGAGGTTTTGTCACAGGAGGTAAGTTCTCGGACTGAATAATTCCCTAGTTCCTGAAATATAACTTGCTATCAGGCGGCATCACATTTTTATCACGTAGATACGGATTCAGCTGTGATAACGTTTATGGCTATGAAGTCGTTCTTGCGAGCGGCAAAGTTATCTACGCCACTAAGACTTCTTATCCAGACCTTTGGCTTGCTCTGAAAGGTGGCTCTAATAACTTTGGCATTGTTACTCGCTTCGATGTTGCTACTTTCTCCCTGGATAAAATGTGGTACAGCGACCTCAGTTATAATTACACAGACAGCGTGTTGTTGGCGCACGCCAAAGCATTCAGCAACTTCATGAAACCCGCCAATTACGACAGCGCCGCTATGATGGGAGTATTCCTGTACTACACAAATAACGGTTTCGGTGTCTCTGACTCTATGTGGTACATTGATAATGTTGCCAATCCCGCCGTTTACGATGCGTTCACCAATATCCCCAATTTGGGAGGCTTATCGGAGCTTGCAACTGTTGACAAAGTTGTGGAAACATTTGGACAAAATCTTCCAGCGACTACAGGCCGGTGAGAAAAGGACTCTACCATTTCTCCACAATTATGTTGATTAATCTAACTCACGTGCGTATTCAGCGCCTACCAGCTCACCTTCTCATTCAAGAATCCTAATGCTGCTGTCTACATGGAGCTTTTCAAGATCTGGGAGAAAGACATCACAGCACTTGCGAATGTGGAGGGACTCTTCATTGAGTTTCTGATTCAGCCTCAGCCAGTCACCAATAGTACTAACATGTTTGGTCTTACCCCCGGGAAGACCGACTATGTACTTATCGACATGACGGCTGCTTACGATAACGCGGCTGATGACGCATTGGTTGAGGGTATCATCAATGCCATTGTTAAGAAGCAGCGGGCGATGCTAAAGTCACGCGGATACCTCATCGACTTTATTTACCTCAATTATGCTGACATCTCACAGAATGTGCTCGGTAGCTGGGGTGCCCGTAACCTTGCCAAGCTCCAGACCGTCAGCAGGAAGTACGATCCAAGTGGCGTGTTCCAAACTAAGTCTCCTGGTGGATACAAACTCTTCAACGCGAGCGTATGATAAGACAATGTCCTTTCAGTAGGCTTTGTCATTGCTCGTAAAATACCATCACGCTTTGAGGACTAGAACTTGGAGAACTGATTTTGAGTTAATGAGATTGTTTATCTCTTACCCATATGGGGGTGAGTTTTCGCTGAATAAATATTTGTACGAATACGCGGTGTCGGATTAATATAGAATATCTAGATGGTAATAGATACTCGATAGTTAGACTCTTAGAAGGCACCTTTCTCTGACTCAGCTAGACCTTGGCGATGAATTCTCCCTTGTTTTAATTAGCTGGCATTAATTCCCTCCACTACTTCTATGCCTCTTCACCTCAGACGGCTCAATGTAAAGTTAATAACATTACGAATGCACCAATAACTGGCAAACGAGATATTCTTGTTTCTTTAAACGCGTCATATAAATAACCCTCTTCTGAAGGTGATTTAAGCAGGTTGATGCACCATAAATAAGTGGCCAATAATTAGGAAATCTCTTAGGTGAAGCGGGGATGGATATTGTAAAGGAGCTAAATGGGATCTGAATTTAGCTCCATAGTTATGAGAAGAGCAAAATCGAGATCAAAGTTTATCTGTGACAGAGTAAACTGACCAATCATGGTGAAGTGAATTTCCTGAATTGGATAGAAGCGGAGCATATATATCAATTAACTTGCAATAGCCTCGTTTAAACTTCAAGCAGCATCTACTTCGTACTACCTAATAATTCAATGACTACATATATTGATATCTTGAAATTTATATTATGGAAAAGCGAAAATTGCAAACCATATTTGTGGAACTACTGCATCGAGAACCAGCAGCCTCACTTGTTCAACCAGTAGACTAGTTCCTGGACCGTAGTACATTCAAGAAATATAGACGCTTGAACATCAATCCCCAACTCTGAGCGGATTTTTCCAGACAAAGCGAGTGACATCAAAGAATCCACGCCTAGCTCAGCGAAAGCGGCTTCTCCTGACAAATCCTCCAGCTCTAGTCCTGTCTCATCCGCAATGAGCTGGAGGCAGGCAGCGACTTGTGAATTTTGCCCACCTTCTGCTGGCTCTTGCTTGCTCAATGGTGGCATTGATACAATGGGCTCGGCTAGTTGCACAGAACCAATCTGATCTTGTCCCGGCAAATGGGCAATGGCAGAGGCGGGTGGCTTCAATTTCTGGGACTCGCTGAAGATGGCCCTGTTCTTGACGCTCGCAGGGACAAGGCCGTGGCTGCGACTCTTGCCGGTTTGAGACGAAGGAAACATGATGGGCATCAAGGAGCGCGGAACCCTCTTGAACTTGATACCCGCACAGACTCCCACCACCTTTTCACCACGAAGAAGATATATATCGCCGGCAAACGCACCAGGTTCACATTGTACAGGAAACATGCGGACGTAATTCCTGTATGTTACATCGGGACCCGGCTCAAGCCGCTCCGCCAGCCGGAAATGTCGCCAACCTGGGGTGATGTAGAAATAGTCGCGCGATGACCCGGCTGTTTCCCCGGCACCTTGCACTCCGAAGGCATTCATAACAAAACCAGCCAGCTGGAAAGTGCTGTCAATCCAGTGAGGAGGGGTATGCCAAGTGCCATGGCGATCGATATCGAGCATAATGTCTGCGGTCGCTTCCTGAGTATCCTCAGCCAGGACCACACGCTGCATCCCACGGTACCGCGCACCGTAGTCTACCACGTTTGCAAATAGCTGATACACCGCACCCCGAGATAGTCTGCTTATTCCACTGTTGTTTGAGATATCTCCGCTCTCTGATACCTTGCACAGCGAGTCGGCACGCGCAGCAACCAGATGTGAAGCTATCTGCCACTCAGCTTGCCAAGTCCGCGCGTCTTCATAACAAACCGTTGCCATGGCAAATGCTTTGTCGGATTTACGAGTTCCATCTGCACTTGAGGCATACAAGCTCACCTGGGTTTGTCTCTGAGACATGTCCAAGACCCCCACAACTTGAATGAATTGCTCTGGTGTTGACTCGTTTGATACCTGATCATGTATTACCTGTGCCTCAAATACCTCCATATTTCTTATATCCATGTACGGCCCGTCAGCGTCTGGTACCATGCGCTTGTACAAGTACTCTCCAACAGTGAGGGCGAGATCCGCCCATATACTCTGTATAAAATATGGTTAGCGATGTTATAGACAAATACTCTAGGGGGGAGGGCTTGTCATACTCCAGTAACGACACTTCTTCCATTTATTTTATGTCCATTTGCTGCCCCAAGCAGGTCGGGGTGGGCCAAATTGGATAGGGCTGTCATTTGGCCTACAGACTCACTAAAGTCCTCAAAAATAATTTGCTGCACTGACGAGGTGAAGAAGGATGGAGCCGTTGAGCCCCCGTTGCTATCACGTCTCTCGAGTCCGGCATATGCCTTATCCAGTGTCCATGTGCCCTCATACGGGATCCAATAGTTCTTTTGGTTCCAATGGTAAGGCTCGAGGTGAATCAGGCGAAGAGACTTCTCATGCGAAGCAAAGTACTCATTCCACACAACAGGCACGCCCAAGCAATGTAACGATGCTAGACTTCCTGTGAAGGTAGACAGTATATCATCTCCTTGCCGCAGCGACGCAAAAGTCTGCGTGGCCCCCCTCTCGTAGTGATTACGTGCAAAAGAAGTACAGACAGGATGGGGCCCTACATCAATCCAAACGGATTTATCATCAACTAGGCCTTCTTTCATAGCAGAGTCGAGGGCCGTGACAAAGTCGACAGGCTCACGCGTGGCGCGACGCAGATATTTCTCGTTTATGATCTGACCTTTGGAAACACATTGCCCTAGAAGTGGAGAGAAAACCGGAATCGTTGGGGCTTTGAACGTGACTCGCTGGGCCGCATGTTCAAATTCGTCAAGGATGGGCTCTAGCTGTGCAGAATGGAAAGCAAAGGGTATATCGAGCAGGACACACTTGAGGCCAGCGCCTTGCAGCATTTCGCGCAAAGAGATCATGCTCGCTCGGGGGCCGCTAATAACGATATCTGTGCGCCCGTTAATGCACGAGACTTCATAGCGGTATTTCTTGTCTCCTGCTCTGCACATCTCGGCGATCTGGTCGACTGTAGAACCGCGAACAGATAGCATGGCATGGCTGCCAGGCTCGCAGGTGGCCAACATGAGTTTGGCTCTCTTGCCTACCAGCCATAGGGCATCTGCCACGGATATGACACCAGCCGTGACGAATGCCGCATATTCTCCTAGACTGTGTCCTATAACAGCACTGGCTTTAATGCCAAGCAGTTCCCAGTACTGTGCCAAAGCAATCTGAAGGACCACTAGGGCAAGTTGGATGATAAGAGGGCTCTCTATCGCTTCTGCAGTAGAGACTGTGCTTGTGCTACCGGTTGAAGTTACACTCTCATACCCCGTCTCACTGCTGGTACTGGAGCAATTTTGCAAAGAGCCTACAATATTTGCTGCATCCCCAACAATAGCAGCAAGAACCGAAGGAAGTCCTAACTGGCGAACAACCCGATCAAGCTGGAGGACCTGGTCACGAAATAAGGGTGCTTGTTGAAACAGTTGTGCTGCAGCACCTTGGTAAAAGCAACCTTGACCTGAGAAGGCAAACACGGTGGTCCTTTGCTTGGTCGTTGAAACATGTTTCGCATGCGAATCAACATCATCGGCGGCATCCTGCAGAAAATTGCGAAGCTGGGCTGTACTAGAAACCGACGCAGCAATCCGAATGTGATGGTGTATTCGACGAGCACACGTTGTATATGAGACGTCCCTGAGATCTGTTTCTTGGTGATTTTCCAGATGACGGAGCAAAGTACTGATGTTTCCCCGCAGCGAGGCTTTGCTCTTGGCTGAGATGCATACTACTTGGCAAGTCAGAGTCTTCGGAAAGGAGTCATTATCGTGCCCCCGGAGGCGTGGCAATGGCGCGTCTTCGAGTAGTAGTGTCGTGTTTCCGCCATGGGCACCAAAGCTGTTTACAATCGAGTAGCGCTTTGCTCCATTCGAAATAGGAAGCCAAGGGCTATTTTCGGAGAGGACACCCGCGTTTCGATTAGCCAGGTGCTGAGCTACAACAGGATTCATGATGGTTTTGATGCCAACATGACGTGGAATTGTGTCGTGGCGATACATCAACAACACCTTCATCAACGAAGCAATGCCTGCAGCAGCTTCACCATGTCCGACGCTGGATTTAACTGCACCCAGGTGCAGACGTTGTTCAGAGCGTTGGCGACGGCCCAAAGGCGCGAAGAAATCGAGAACTGACTCTGACTCAACAGCATCCCCAACCTGAAATCAATAAAAGAGTCAACTTGGTTAATCTCCAAACAGCGGTTTTAAAAGAGAATGAACTGACTTGAGTTCCTGTACCGTGTAGTTCTACATAACTCACGTCCAGAGGGTTAACTCCTGCCTTGTCCAGTACCTGGCGGTAGTTGTCCTTTTGTACCCCGGCATGTGGTTGGGTAATGGAAATACTCTCCGCTGAGTGATTTGTAGCACCAGCTACAATAGTCGCCAATACTACGTCGTTATCTGCCAGGGCATCCTCAAGCCGTTTGATGACTACAGACCCTACACCATCTGCGCGGCAGTAGCCATCAGCTCCAGCATCCCAAACTTTACACTGGCCCGTTTTGGACAAGAAATGTCCCTTGCTTAGCATGCAGTAAATATCCGGACTCGTCTTTCCAGTTTGTCAGGTCAGTACTCATAGCTGCTCTTCCAGGTCCTAGCCGGAGACTTACAATGACATTGAGACCTCCAGCCACCACAGTATCGGCTTCGCCGGCCCATAGTGCTGAGCAAGCTGCATGAACTGCAGCCAAGCCGCTTGAGCACGCCGTATCAATGTTGAAGCTGGGCCCTTGGAAGTTGAAAAAGTAATTGATACGGCCATTTCCGAATGCCCTTTCAGTACCAGGAATCCCGTAGGTACCAATCCTCTGGCTTGCGTTTACTTCACGGTAGTCGTCGCTAGCCTGGCCATAATAAGTTCCAACCCTCGATACATGGGAAGAAGGCGTCCGATTGGGTACGAAGCCGGCCATTTCCAGCGCCTCATAAGCAGTAACAAGTGCTAGACGTTGCATCGGGTCCGTTTGTTCAGCCTGTCGGTCTTATTGTTAGATGACCAAGCGTTCAAGATCAGTTCTCGATTCTGTGTTATCTTACCTCACGTGGGGACATATTGAAGAATCCGGCATCGAAGTGTCCGGGGTTTGCTATGAAATTACCGAATCGCGTTCCTATAGTATTCTCTGCTTCACCACTAGGGTCGAAATGTGCATCGACATCGAATCTGTCCGGGGGGATGATGGTGTGTGTATCAGTGCCATTCACTAACAGCTCCCAGAACTGCTCGGGACTGTCGGCGCCGCCCGGCATGCGGCATGCCATACCAACGACGGCCAGCTTGGAGTGTTGTGGTAAACCTGGGTTACTGGTAAGCTTATCAAACATGTATTCGTTATCCATAGCCCAGTTAACCAGATCCTGGCGTTGGATGCTGTTGAGCGGAAGCTTATTCGTGATCTCAGAGATAATGGTATCCGATATGAGCGATGTTCGGTAATGAAGAATTTGGCATGACGATATCTTTCGTTCTCTCTCATGTGTAATTTGTGTCACTACACCTTCAGCGAGCTTGTCGAAATACAGGGGTTTTGTTAGAGCTTCAGTGCAGATAGCCTCTATCAAGTGGTACGCATCTGCGACCGGAAAGGGGGCCCCCGTGTATGGCGATAGCAGCGGTATGTGAACTGAACGGGAACCCCATCTCTCCCAGACCTTCGCTATATTCAAGATAGAACGAACATCTTCGAGGTCATACACATTGGAAACATGGCAAAGACCTCCCGAGATGGGTAACGGGGAGTGACGTGATGAGCTAAGTATCTGCGACTGACAGAAAAGCTTCTTCAAACAAGCTGGAGTACCAGTAACGCCCACTGAAGCTTGGTCAACATGACTGATGCTGACTTGTGTTAGTGGCATTGCCTTCGTACTGATGCCGCTCAGTTCATCTTGGCCATTAAATTTGTCCAGCTCCGCCTGCACGACCTCGGCCGGTACACCAGTCACGACATATGCCCAACTGACGGGTGACGTTGCTACCTCTACACCCGCAGTTTTCTCAAGGAGTTGGGAAACATGACCGACATGGACACAAAAGGCGAAGGCCATTCGCACGCTCTCGGCTCCGAAAGAGACGAGATCTATGAGAGAAATGGACACTGCTACTGCTGCAGCTGAGAAGAGCCCGACACTGATACCCGCTAGACAGGTCGCTCCAAAATTCCCCTCTACACCATGGTAGTACGGAATGCCATGTGCTTCGTGATGCCTAATATTTGAAACGATGCCTGTTAGCTTTATATATCATTCTCAAAATAACGTTCCGAGGCAATTATCGACCAACGAGGTGCAAGGGCGAAATGCTCTTCAGAAAAAAACTAACCCAATTAGCATGGCGATTTCGTAGATGCAGAGGAAAGCACCTTCCCAAGCACCACCCAAGGCACTGTCCTTCAACTTATCCCAGTGTGAAGTAAGTGTTATGACATCGTGAAACGGCGGCACATGGTCACGCAGTGGCCGCGGTAACCTTTGCACCTCCTCTCTCAGGACCCAAGCACACTCCTGCAAGAAGCGAGCAAGCTGGGGATATCGAGATAGTTTTGAATATCTATGGAGTCTTCGTAATATTTCTTTAACGTCACCACTTGGGAACTCATGACTGAAAAGAATAAATTGTGTACTTTGATTGGCGTCGATGTTAACATCTCGAGGCTCAGCGTCGGATGAGGTGGATCCAGAAGGAGTGATGATAGTGTTCTCATCCATTGTCGAAGTTAGCGGGTATTTCTCTTCGTATTCATCAAAGAAAAAGCAAAGTTTGGATAATGTAATGCCAATAAGCAGTCCAAAGTTGAATCTTTAGCCACGGATGTATGATAACAATATATATAATAGTGTATATGAGATACGAAGATCTGTCATCGATGAAGGGGGTCTTGGAGATTATCAATTACATTCTTTTTCTATCCAGAGGCGCATGGACATATAGATGATCTATAATAGTCAAAAATATGGTGTACAAGCTTGCCGGAGGTCAAGATGATAAAGAAAGCGGTAAGTTCCACCACGACAAAGCCTACTAGGCCAAGCCGCGAATCTCATCCTACTCCGCATAAGTAAGTAGACAACGATAGGCTACTCACGAGCTCGGAACCCGACTCGGTGGATTACATCACTACTTTGCGGCCCAAACGGCCTCCGAGAATCCCTCAATAATTACTCTAGAGGAACAAGTCTAAACTAAGTTGAAGGTTGCAAGTAAGACCAGGCCAGTGTTTTGTAAAAAATGGTGTATCCCTCAAAAGGTTGATCTTTGAGATCAAAAATAAGTCCTGTCAAACAAGTCTGATAACCTATTTAATAGCTTGAACCTTTTATAAACCAATAACGAGTTTTATCTGGTCCTGCTAGCGTAGAGCCGACCTTGCCGTGCTCTACCAACATAGACAAAACTTGACCCAGCAGAGGTTCCAAAGCCGATTCGAATGTAGCAGTATCCTTAGAGATTTCCCCATATAGAGCAAAACTTATGTCAGTGACCGAAAGACCCTGCGCTACGCCTGCCTCAATGCCATGTTCATCATCACTACCACCTGAGTCACTTCCACTACTAACACTGCCATTTCTATTGCTGTTGGTATCTGCATTGCTTCCAGTGCCTATGGCTCTGTATGAAGCTTGCTGTACCAATGCCTCATAGACCTGTTTCTCTCTAGAATCTCTCTGTGTTATATATATTGCCATCTTCCGTGGTAAGTCAGGTATCACAGCCCCGTGTCCAGGATAGCCAATGGCGCATCCCAAGCTTGCCATCAGGCGAAGGCTGGCCATGTAAGATCCCAAGCACTCAGCTACACTGTAGCCGTGACCCAAGACGTTATCGCCGGTGAATAGGGCATTCTCTTCTTCCAACACGAAGCACATATGGTCTACTGTGTGCCCAGGTGTCAGAACTGCCCGTAGAGTGGCGCCTTGTGTCTGGAAAATTTGCCCATTCACAATGGTCTGTTGATCTTTGCTTGGCTTGTGTTTGTGCACTATTATGCCAGGATCATAGGCAAGCAGATCAGCAACTCCACCTGTGTGGTCCCCGTGCCAGTGTGTAAGAAGGACATGAGAGATTGATATGTCATGATCCTCGAGATATCTCGTAACATTTACGGCCCATTGAGGGAATCCCTACATCCACCGGCATCAGCTTAAGCCAGTTCCAAATGAAAGAATAATAAACGCGGCGATTTCAGACTGTTCTAGATAAAAAGAAAAGGAGAAGTATAGGTGGTTTGATACACAGAACAATGGCAGGACAGCTCATGGGAGACAAGAAATAACTTACCTCGCCGGTATCAATAAGAATTCTAGTGGTTCCAGCACCAATGAGATATGTATTAGTCCCCTGAAGTTGCATATCTCCTGGATTGCCGCCAAGGAATCGCACGACGGAATCAGATATTTCGTCAACATCAGAGAGCACAGGCAGCTTGCTTCGCTGTGTCGCGAGGTAGTCAACCCAGAAGCTGGAGGAGTAAAACCCCCCTGGCTTAGTGGTTGAAGGCATTGGAATAGCGACGAAGATCGGTAAATTTGACTATTAATGAGTGAATAAAAACTTGCTCGACACATCAATGATACTTACAGGGGATATGCTCTGCAGCGAAAATGTTAAACACTCTAGATGAGAGGGAGGACCAGGACACGGGGGAAGTATTCAAAGGTGTCTGCGTGAGTATTCAACAACAATGCTTCAGGAAACTATGCGAAAGTTATTAAAATCCTGCAGGATATAAATCCTTCCAATAAAAATTTGTCAAGAAGTATATCTTATTAACTACGCAAAGGCAGCAGCCAGGTCACTTGGCGGGATTGTGATCAGTAAGTGCATGACTCTATAATATGTTGATGTGTTGGGGGGAGGGGTTATGTTATCTAAAGTGGTACAGAGTACTAATACTACCAAAACTGAAGCGCCAGCAATCCCAGCCGTTTTCATCCAAATTAAATCCTTCACTTCAAACGCGTGCTACATATGGAATAAGCTTGACGACCAGTGCTGTTATCATATCTCTCTTTTGGATCAGTGAAAATGAAAATTGCCACATCGATGCTTACTGCTTTTTGCGCAGTCCATGGGATCATCCAGTCTAAAAGCCGCATGTCGGATTCCGAGAATAAGCAAGTAGTGAAGCGGCTGAGTTAACCTCCCGAAATCCCCCCGATGGGGTTTGGGTCTCATACCAATTGAACTAGGCCATTAGAGGTCCAAGCATGACAGCATCCCGACTGAATCCTGTGCAGTGTGGACCATGGGGGCAACAAGTCAACCTGTATGTCCCTCCAACTACAGCTTACATTCTTGGGCTAAGAGCAGTATATATGGTCCATCATCCTTTCATTTGCGCTCAGCATTTTACTCACAACACCAGCGCCAAATAACCAAATACCCCCTTTAGAATTTCATCTCGCATGCATAATAACTTAACATCTGTTTAAAAACCCACAACTATGACTAACGTTCCAGAAAAGTGCACAGTGCTGGTAGTTGGTGGCGGGCCAGCTGGCTCTTATGCTGCCTCAGCTCTTGCGCGTGAGGGTATCGATGTAGTCCTTCTTGAAGCGGATAAATTTCCTAGGTAAGTTTTACGTCCATCAATACATGCCATTTGACCCATATATACAACGTATCTTACACATACATCAGATACCATATCGGTGAAAGCATGCTTCCCTCTATGCGGCACTTCCTCAAATTCATTGACGCATACGAAAAGTGGGATGCTCACGGTTTTAACGTCAAGGTGACTAACCCTCGCTCTAAACAATGAGTCTAAGTAAAATATATATATATGTACATATCAATGGTGGCTAACGCTCAGGAACAGAAAGGAGGTGCATTCCGCCTTAATTGGTCTCGACCAGAAACATGTAAGCTCCCAAACGATATCTAGCAGGCACTTCCCCATTCTATACAACAGCAATCGCTTACCAATAAATCCTCTGTTCCCAGACACCGACTTCATTGCAGCTGGTGGACCCGGAGGTTACGCCTGGAATGTGGTCCGATCAGAAGCAGACGAGCTTTTGTTCAAGCATGCAGCAGAGTGCGGCGCCAAGACGTTTGATGAGACTAAAGTGGCATCAATTGAGTTTGCCCCAGCTTCTTCTGATGCTCATAGCTTGGGTCGTCCTGTGTCTGCTTCCTGGACTCGCAAAGATGGGAGCTCTGGCACTATTTCACTTGACTACATCATAGATGCGTCAGGACGAGCAGGCTTGATCAGTACCAAGTATCTGAAGAACCGATGGTACAACCAGGGTTTAAAAAATGTGGCCAGCTGGGGGTACTGGAAAGGTGGCGGTGTCCATGGTGTCGGAACATACAAAGAGGGCGCCCCATATTTTGAGGCTCTGAAAGGTGCGTCTCGAAGACGGTTTGAATCGACGCTTGTGGTCTTAAGAGTACATCATGCTAACAAAGCTCGTTTAATTTAACTAGATGGTAGCGGTTGGGTATGGTTCATCCCCTTGCACAATGGTACTCACTCAGTAGGTATTGTGCAGAATCAGGAGATGGCGACCAAGAAGAAGCGAGAAATGGCCGAACCCTCTTCCAAAGGCTTTTACATGCAGTCTCTAGACCTCGTTCCAGGCATCAAGGAACTTCTCGCCAATGCTGAACTAGTATCAGACATCAAGTCGGCGTCTGATTGGTCATATAGTGCTTCAAACTACGCCTTCCCGGGTGTCCGCATTGCTGGAGATGCTGGATCCTTCATCGACCCTTTCTTCTCCTCAGGGGTTCACTTGGCTCTTTCAGGCGGTCTGTCGGCGGCGACAACAATCGCAGCAGCCATTCGAGGAGACTGCAATGAGGAGACTGCGGCCTCATGGCACGATAAGAAGACAGCCGAAAGCTACACTCGCTTCCTCTTGGTAGTCTCCAGTGCCTTGAAACAGATTAGGTCTCAGGATGAGCCCGTCATCAATGACTTCGATGAGCAAACCTTTGAAAGGGCGTTTGATCTATTTAGGCCCGGTACGTCAACATTTTATCATATTGTTACCATATGCCAACATCCTAACACTCTCAACTACAGTTATCCAAGGTCAGGTTGATGCGGACGCCAAGGGAAAATTAACGCAAGCCGAAATTTCTAAGACAGTAGAGTTCTGCTTCAAGGCATTTGCACATGTCTCGTTCGAAGAGAAAGAGGCACTCGTAAAAAAACTAAAGGATCTAGGTCTCGATGGCGATGCCTATGACGAGAGCAATCGCAAAGCCCTCGATGAGCTTGAGGAGAAATTAACACCAGAAGAGCAATCAATTCTGAAGACACTCAAGGGACGGCGCATGGTCCGTCCTGAGGATTCACTCAACATCGATAACTTCACTCTCGACTCTATTGATGGCTTGGCCCCTCATTTGGAGCGTGGCAATCTGGGTTTGACTGTTGCCAAGAGAGCGGAGATCAAATACACAGGTCACGACATGCTTTCATACCTAAATGGTGAATCCAAGACTTCAACAAAGGCAACGCAAAATGGCCATGCTGAGTCGAACGGCAGCAGCATCACGCAAACTCATAGTGTCACCAATGCAGATGGTACTATGAATGGACACAACAACGTCGAGGAGAAGCCCACCACCAACGGTGTCGCAGGACTTGTGGGGTCAGAGGAGAGCCTCCCGCCAGCGCCACTCGACGAGTCCAGTAGACACCGCTTGATGTCATCGCTACATGAGTCGGCAGAGGAGCTTGAGACTCCTTATGACACTATGTTACGCTTTGTAAATTCTGTAAGCATGTGAAGATGTCATGACGCGTATTTCTTGTCTCATTACTAATACCACTCTCCAAAATAGGGTCGACAAATTGCACTGATCAAGATCGGCGGTGACCTTGGAATTTTCAAATCTCTAGCGGAGAGCAAAACTCCTTTGTGTTCGAACGAGCTAGCTAAGCCCACCATGGCAGACCCATTGCTCGTCAGCCGTATCATGCGCTACCTAGTTGCCAATCGCCTCGCTGCGGAGGTGGCTCCAGACCAGTTCGTGGCCAGAAAGACTACGTACGCTTTGGCTGACCCTCGCATCGAGAGCCCCATGCGCTTCTTCCACGCCGTTAGCAACCCTGCCTTCCAAGCCCTGCCCGATTTCCTGAAGGAGACGGGATATCAAAACCAAACTCAGACCTCTGCGCTCCAAAAGGGCCTTGACACGCAATTGGGTCTCTTCCCATGGCTCAAGCAGCACCCAGATCTGTTGAAAGACTTCCAAAGTCTTATGGGTGTCCCTAAAGAAGGCAACTGTCTTGATGTGATTCCGCTTGACTACTCTGTGAGCAGCGGACACAAAGGTCCGGTCTTTGTGGATATTGGTGGCAACACCGGTCAACAAGCAAGGCACCTGTTGACCAAGTACCCCGAACTGGCAGGTCGAGTGGTGGTCCAGGACCGTGCCGAGACGATCAATAACGCACCCGATTCCAAAGGATTTCAGCTCATGGCACACGACTTTTTTAACACTCAGCCTGTAAAGGGTAAGTGACAAATCGCAAGCGTCTGAATCTTGTTTATTAACTGTTATATTTAGGGGCCAAGTACTATTATCTACGAGCCATTCTCCACAATTGGGATGATGAAAAGGCGGCCCAGATCCTGGCTAATATTGTGCCTGCGATGTCAGCCGATTCGCTGGTGTTGATCGATGAGGTCGTCATAGCTGATCAGGGCGCTCACGTCTGGCCTGCAGGACTTGATCTTCAGATGTACACGTTGTTTGGGGCTTCCGAGCGGACAGCATCACAGTGGGACACCATCCTCGAGCGGGCAGGGCTCCGTCCAGTGGCCGTGAAGAGGTATGCACCGGTCATGGGAAGTTCTGTTATTTTTGCTGCACCGAAATTGGTGGGCGCAAACATAGGCGAGACATTCCCCGTGGTGGATACATATAGATGCATCTCTGATGTAGATAAAAGCACCGCAGTCGCAGTTTAGCAGATTAGTCTGTCGCTTGAGATAGTCACATCTAATATGACTAAAATACGCAAAGCTGCTACTAACAGGGCCATTTTCGGTCGCCGTGCTACCGATATCTATTATCCAACCTTATAATAAAGTTCAAGGTACTACGTAGCGTGGTTGTATTACACATAAAGGTAGTAAAGGATTTACAATGAGTCATGCAGAGTTCTATTCAGATGGGAAATGGTAGGATGGAGGTATTTATAGGCTGAGCTTTCCGCGCCTAACCTCTTATTGAAAATGCATACTCCGTACTAAGCCCCAAGGTTCTACACAGTTTCATCAGCTTTATATCCTGTTTCTGTGCAAGAATGCATTCCTCCACATATGTTGTCGGTCCCGCGAGTGGCCATTCTCACACCCATACCGTCATTCTTCTGCATGGTCGCGATAGCGAGGCGCAAGAATTTGCCTCTGAATTTTTCGAGTGCGAGGCTAGAGGATCCGAGACGATTCGCACGCTGCCAGCTCTCTTCCCAACAATTCGGTGGGTATTCCCACAAGCCAGGCTCCTCCGCTCCGAGCGCTTCAACATCGAAATGTCACAATGGTTCGACCTATGGAGTGTTGAGAACCCGCAAGAACGCATCGAGCTACAAATTCCAGGTTTAGCATCAAGTGTTGATCTAATCACCAAAGTGATCAAAGAAGAAGAGCTGCTAGCTTCGAGGAAAAGGGTATTTCTGGGCGGAATTAGCCAAGGCTTTGCGACGTTAGTCCCCGTTCTTTGAACTTACAGAGCGTTTGTCACTTCAAAGTTAACACTGACAATAACTCTTTTCCTAGTGCAATAGCCGCCTTCTTCGCCGATAGTAGAGGAGGTTTCGCCGGCCTCTGTGGGTTCTGCAGCTGGCTACCACTCGCCGATCACACCGCGTTGGAAATCTTTAAGGGCGGTTCTGAGCAACATCTGGCTGCCATGCAGCGACTCTACCTTCATGACAGCAACAAGCAACAGGAACCCTTATCGCTGCTTCAACTAACCTCGACACCCATCCTTCTCGAGCACTGCCATAATGACGATGTCGTCGCCATTGAGAACGGGACACACATGCGAAATATCTTACGCCAGTTCGGCTTCAGCGTTGAATGGCATGACTACGAGGACGGGGGCCATTGGGTGAATGAGCCGCAGGGTGTGGATGATTTTGTGCGCTTTTTGCGAGAAGCTATAGCTAAAGTTACTCCTTAAGGTGAAGTGGCTAGTCTTTGTCGAACCTGGATGTCATAAGCTACCGTAGCGATGATTTTGATCATCTTATACATTTCTATGAGTTTTCTTCCGTCATTCCAATACCCCAAGTGCTCGCAGGACGGGCAAGAGACCCCTGCTTGCCTAGACGGGGGACTGATTTATTGTGGCTTTATTTTCCAGCTGCCAAAAAAATAACAAGCAATCTATAGTGGCCTTGAAACCGCAGTAATAAGCTTAGCAAATAGTCTCGAAAACCATAATATCATTCATCTTACAACTCAAGTGACCGGATAGTTCGATTATATTACACACAATACAGCATCAACAACGCTTGATGTATTGAATAATTTGGCATAAAAACTTATAGTAACAAATACCATCCCACCCTCTCAACAAGCCTCCTCGGGCTCAACTGGCGATCGTGATTGGTTCCTGATCACGTGACCGCCCGGTTAGCTCAATCGGTAGAGCGTGAGACTCTTAGCAGCACACGTTCTGATATCTCAAGGTTGCGGGTTCGACCCCCGCATCGGGCTCTTCCTATATATAAAATCGTTGGTTGAGATATCAGGGGGCTATGTTTTTTCCTCCTCGGACTCCCTCTTAAGATGTATATTTTTGTGGCACGTTCTATCTAGGTTAATAGTTAAGCTGACCATGACGTCCGTATAACTCTCAATATATATATACCTGGCTATGCTTAGCTTAGCAAAGATGGGGTCCCTATATTCTCATGCCACTAATGATACCTCAAAAATGCAGTCTAAAATGCATCACCATGCAGGTTAGAAATAGATTTTAGATTCTAAGAGTGCTCATATGCCGATTGCCCGAGAATATAATACTGTTTATATAACTTTTTTTGTTTCTCGGATGTCTAGATACCTCTAGGTCTCGAATCAATTGTGGTGGCTCTTGTTTCAAGAATTCAAGATGAATATACTGGGGAATTGGCAACATCACTTTGCATACTATCTAGTTATCAGAACCCTCTTTCTCCTCATCTTGTAGGACTGCCCGGAAAGCTTGCAGAAAGTCAAGCCTCAGATCTTCCCAATTTTCCACCCCAATGCTAACACGAAGTAATGTAGGGTCTGCATCCGGATCAGTCATTGTCCTCCACTCAATTAGACTCTCAACACCGCCAAGACTAGTTGAATGAGAGAATAGCTTTAGCTTGCTTGGGAACCTTTTAGCCATGTTTCGAGACTTTAGACATATTGAAAACACAGGCCCAAAACCGTTAGGCATCTGAGATTTGAGCCACCCTTGCTCTAGGTCAGCTGCCTGGAGGGATGCGTGGGTGACATTAGAGAGGGCCGCCTTTATGACGTGCGATTCAGATTCCAGTTCGGAGTCGGTTTTTATACCACCTCCCTCATTAATATGGAGCGTAGTGTTGAGCCACTTAACCAACTTTGTAGCTGTTTCACTTTGCAACATGATGCGGAGATTCAAAGTTCTCATGCTGCGGACACCAAGCCATCCTTCAAGACTTCCCATAACCCCACCCAAAAAGAAGCGCTCTTTCTTTAATTGCGCGAACCACTCTGTATTATTTGTTGCAACGACGCCGCATAGCATATCGCTATGCCCTCCCAGATATTTAGTTCCAGAGTGAAGCACAATATCAGCGCCGTGTTTGAACGGATCCTGAAGCCCAGGCGGAGCAAACGTGGCATCCACAATCAAAATGGCGCCCCTGGAGTGCGCTTTGTCGGCAAATGCTTGGATATTTAATGCTATGCCAGTTGGATTAATGGGCGTCTCCAAAAATATTACATCTCCTGCTTCGAGGTCCTCAGATTTGCAGTCTAAAGGTAATTTCTTCATTCCATTTAGGCCGCTAATCAGTGCAACCGTTCCGTGGCAGCCTGGGTAACCCTTGCCCATGGATATTTGGCGAGGCTTGAGGCAAAAGAGTACACCCAATAATGCTGATAGACCAGAAGTATACGTCAATGACGGTGCTTTAAGAAGTGAAGTGAGGATTGCTTCGAATCGCGTAGTATTAGGGTTGGTCAGCCGAGAATAAACATGACTTTTATCCTCGGCCTATGACGCCCTTGTCAGCACCTGGTAGCAAGAGAAACGGATACCATCTATAAAAAGTGATCTGGTAAGTGTGAGAAGCTTACACTTCGATGTCTTAGCGGGACGAGTTCTTCGGGATCGGAGGGAAACCTAAAGGTGCTTGCTACGTGAAGAGGTGGCGCCACATCGTTGCTCACATCCAACTCGTCGTCGGCATGCAAAGCCAAGGTTTCTGGATAATACCCCATAGTTATTGCTTTCCTATAATGTCATGCAATAAATGGCAGAAAGGTTCGATGGAACGAATTTGAGAAAGCAGTATTAAAGAAGGGGATGTCTGGAGTTATATATCTTACAGCTGGCAGCGTTTAACTCAGCAGAGCGCAAGAATACATGACAGGGGATACTTGCTTCTATCAACTGGCAACCGTTGCTATCCGAGATCTCCATATAAAGGGATATTTCCGCCAGCTTGATCATGGAAACTGCCCCGGGCATTCTTCTAGCGAGGTGGAGAGGCTATGGAGATGCTTGTCATGCAGGTGTAGCTTGTTCACCTGACGCTGTGTAAGCTGCTTATGAATGAATTTCGGGGCTTTTAAAACAACAAATTAATTATTTCTTATATAAATCTTATACTACTATTACATGGGACTATCCACAGCACTTTAATATCGTTGAGTCATTATGTCTAGGTACATTGAAATATCAAAAAGGTATATTATCTCCGCAACGCTGCCCACGGAGAACTGTAGCTGAAAAGTCCGCATGTATTCGATGCTTGCAGTGAACTTTGTCATAATAACAAATGGAGCGCATCTTCAACCGCTTTCGTTCACAATATTGATGATATATTCACCATCAAATCTACACTCTCAGTGCTAACACGAGCAGACAAATAACCAATGATAATTGGCGGAATTTGTTTCCTCTAGGCTACAAATCGACTGAAACGCATTAGACTGGAGAAAAGTCGGAAAGCTAACGGCTTCTGGATAGGCGACCCACGGTATCCGGGTATGTCACATCGCTACCAATACACTCCCGATAAAGCGTCGGCATAGTCGGTAAACTAACCTTAATCTATCACACAGTTACTCCGTCTACTATCTCTTAACTCTATGTTCCAAGTCGTCGAGCACTAAATACAACATTCGTTGGCCTTCAAACAACGCCCATGGCCAGACAAGTGGTGATGTTGCTATAAGAGCGGACTTTAGATTGCATCAGTCGATTTCACCCAATAAAGTTGACAATACTTCGTCTGTAGTATACATTTTATGTCTCAAAAGTTGATGTTACCACGAAAACGTGGATGCAATGATGGCACCAGACTAAAAATACGAGAGGGCGAACAACCTTCTTCTCCGATGATTATCAACTGCCGATGGGATGCGGAGTGCCTGAATCGGGAAATCTGCTGTTGAAGAGATGTAGGCATCCCCGCGCGGCTACCCTCGAGCCATTGCTTCCCACAACATCGCCTAAATGAACCTAAACGCCATGGCGCCAAGATTTTCTTCGTGGCGCACGCTGTCCTATGATGGCCCTTGGACACGTCTCCAAGCTGTTGGCATTTAAGCTCCTGGCATTTCAACCTCGTCGTTTAAATCTGTGGGTTGGTTGATTGCTATTTGTACCTGAAGATCCCCAACGGTGTTCAGCTTGCATCTTCGCTCCCGTGTGACATATTGATTATCTTCTCTGTATATTTAGACTTGGCTCCGGTTCAGTTTCAAAAGGTGAACTTTATGCTGCGGAAGGAATGACAGAAAATTTAAATTAAATTAGGGTATCTATATGATATTAATCTATAGGAAGTGTTCAGCGACCTATGACGCTAACTCTACTGGAGGTCTCAGCTCCTGGTTCAGCTTCCCTCTTGCATCCAGCTCAGCAAATGTATGTGTTCGGCCATCTAATTCTTGCATTGGACCTTGGATATTTCGGGAGTATGTGTTCCTCTGGCGAAGCTTACATAATAAAAATGCAACAGCGGCAATGAGAATGGCTCCAATAGCTACACCGACACCGATCCCAGCCTTTGCTCCGGTGGATAGCTCGGATGACTGAATTGACTGACTCGGGCTTGAATTTGTTGGCAAGTTGTCTGACATAGTCGTCGTAGCAGAAGTTGTGGATACTGCTTTTGTAGATTTTGCCGTTGTAGATGTAGGAGCACCGGTATATACCGTCCCAACAACGCTATATGCGCTTAATTCTCTGTTCCATGTTGCCCATACCTGTGGCTGTTTCGGCAAAATGTTGAATCGACCAGCGCCGGAATCGCAACATCCGTTGGAGTGGTCGCAGCAATATGATGTATCGGTGTTCGTGACATTAGAGCAGGATATAAGATCAGTTCCTCCAGTGCTGGCGCCTAATTTGTTTCCAAGTTAGAGATCATGATACAATGAATACTGCAATAGACAAAGAAACAAGAAGAGCAGATATCGTACCAAGGCAGTAGTTGGCGCAGTGAGGTGAAGTCCAGTCCTTATCGCTGCAAGACCCTCGTATAATGTTTCCATCACTCCCTTGACACAGCCGGTTGGAAAGGCATGCTGTTCCAAATCCCCCGCCGCAGCATGGGCTCTGCTTCGCATCAGGATCACAAGGAAAATCGCTTTTTGAAGGGCTTCCGTCGGGGTAATAACATTGTTTGGAAGCTGCAGAGCAGAGAGCCAACAATTGCGAAAATGTATGGAGGAAAATAATCGCCTTCATAATGATATGTACTTGGCCAGCCAAATCATACCCATGAAGAATATTAAGGAGTGAAAGATAGGAAGTTTAAGCGCCAGCTAGCCTCGCATCTCAAATACTGAGACAGACCATCGTAATCCTATACATCATAGTGCGTATAACAAGTCAATAAGGCTAAGACATCCCGGAAATAGTATCGTTTTCCGACCCCAGGCTGCCTTGCAAGAACTCATTCGCGGCAGATGTATTTCGTAACACCTGAAGGATTCGAGCTAATGCAGGGAGTGGCCGGCGAATGTGTAAGCAGAAAGGAGTCGAATTCGATGAAAATCATCACCTAACGGTCAAACCAAAGGGCTCCGTCATATATAATTACATTATGTAGCTTCTAGGATGGGAAAAAAACATTCTACGGCTTCTAAGAGCTATTTTATCATGGAATCGCTGGAAATGGTATTGCGTTCGTCGGCTGCATATTGACAACCGCCTCAAAATAAGCGCTGCTGAATGTCGCACGGCTGGCACATGGTATATTCTCCCCAATAGGAGTCAGATTCAGTCGCTTAGGAGATTAAGGCGTCAGCAGCCAAGGCAAAACACAACCCTGTCTCTTTGCCGATCCTTCAACATTGGTAATCTGAGAATTAAGACACCTTATTAACTCCGATAAGCCCTTCGTACGGGCTAGTTTAACCACGGAGTACAGAACCCTGGTAAGCAAAGAAAGCAAGAAGAGGAACCAGTCATTTGCGACGAAGACAAGTCGGATTCAAGTATTTTCGGTAAATTTTTTTTACTCGCGCATTATGAAGTATATACAGTATTCTATGTAATGAAATTACGTACCCAGACACCGAAAAAAAAGCCCATTGCTATTGCTTTTTTCTAGAAGCCATTATTTTTCGCTAGGTTAATTTGAGATGTCGATTTCTCTTCGTTGCCTTCGCTCGTTTCCTTAGACGACCCACTTGCTGAATCGTCGGATGATATCTCGGGTCCCATCTCGACATCTTGAACCCTCTTCTCTCGATGAACAGTAATAGCGGTCGTCATCATGACTCTGTTCCCATTCTCAACCTCTGATGGCGTTGGTTTATGCAGATTGTCGCGACATCCACCTTTAGCATACGCGTGGTACGATCCGCCGTTGATAGACTTGTTGCTGTTGAAAGTCTCCAAGACAGCCGAGGCAACGCTATTGCTGCGGCCACTTGACGACCCGCTTTGCTCACTGGAGTTTAATTCTCGTCCTCCAGTCGTCAACTCAACCAGGCGATTGAGGACGGTGAACTCCAGCTTCAACTTCACACTGTAGGCGAACGGCTTATACGAGATCTGGTAGTCGTAGAGATTCGCAAACTCCAGGACTAAAATTGTAATATCGAGAATGATGACGAGGATGTTGACAAGGATGAGATTCTTGAGCAGGCGGCGACTTGATCGCTTGTTGCCAAGGGTGCCACCTGACCGTAAGAGCTTGAGTGTCTCATAGATATAGAGACCGGACAGCATTGCCTCCTGTAAAAAGAAGACTACGATTTCAATCTTTTCCGTTATTTCGTAAGGGTGCTCAAACGGTTCCGGATTGCTCGAGAATGACCCGTATACTAACGGGATAACCATGCCATGGCAGACAACTCCATTGAAGATGATAATCCACATAATGACCTTCAGCCGTCTGCGATTCCTCAGCACCAAATGCAGTCGAGACCAAAGCACAAATGATTGACCCGTCACCATGAAGACCCATCCCATCAAACTGAGTGTGCACGAAAAGTAACCTAGCGAAACTGGTCCAAAGTATTTGATGCAAAAACCTATGCAGGATAGAGCGATACCAATCGTCGCGATTAAGAATGACCAGAAGTATAAGCCGGCATATCGCTTGAAGGTACCCCAGATGATGCAAAGAAGTTCGATAACGTTATACAAGGCGAGCGAGAGGAAAACGATGATGATTGTCAAGTCCTCCCAGTCGATGCCTTCCACACCGGTACCAAAGGCTCTGCGACTGTGAGATATCGGCGCCATCATGAAATAGCAGCTGGGACGCAGCTCGACCCGAACATGAGCGGAATCATAAATGAAATATTGCCCGTTGTAGATTTGCTGTTGTCGCCATACATGGATGATTCCAAGGAACCATATGGCTGGTACGATCCGGGGTATTGGGAATGAGGAGGCGTCGCGCAACCGCATGCTCGGCGCCCTTCCATTTTCTTATTATATCTGGCTTGCTTCATCGATGAGCCCAAACCACTCCATTGGTATGAGTGTGGCAACCCGATTTAGACGAAACTCTATTTCAACACTTAACCACCTAGGATGAAGCTGAAGATGCGTCATGTGCAGGTACATCCGTTGTCATATTTCCATCGCCGGACTCTCAAGTCCATGATACGCCATCGCAATTAGTGTCGAGGCGGTGTTAAACCACAAGAAACCAAGCTGGACCAGTTTACGAGGCGCCTTCTGTGTAGGTCTGGAACAAGCCACCAATGGCTGAGCGATGGCCGCCGACCATTGCCGGAGAAACATTACATAACTGGCTTTCCTCTTCGTAGCGAATTTCCAAAGCTCATGGTGCAGCGTGGCTTTAGCTGAGTAGGTCGCCAGTGTGTCTACGGCTGGCGCTGACTCGCTAAGAATCTCTATCACGCTCCTGGCCTCGCCGACCAGGACAAAGCCACTCATACAAGCCACTTTTGAGGCTAGTCCGGGGCATTTAGGTGTAGCTAATAGGTGTAGCTGATGGGTTTCGCCGGCATCAGTGAGGTGCGCAGTTGCTTTTGAACTGGAGACGGGGTTGAGCCTTGACGGGTGCCATCCCACCCCGTCTCTGCCCGTCTTACCGTCCATGTCCATCCGATTTGCTACCAGGACACAGCTCCCCCGGAGCGATCACCGACAACCAGCTCAGCCAATAGCAGCAAGGCTAGACGCCATCTTTGGATCAGAGAGAGCATCGAAATTTTTTCCTCCGTTTAGGCTTTTTACCTTTATTTGCCAACCTTTCTTGATGGTATTAGCGTAGCTGATGCCTGGGTCCTTCGACAACAGGCCTCATATTTAGACTCTTATATTGCATTGCTAATATACCGACTGTTCGCATAATCGCACAGCTAACGATGAGATGTTTTCTCTACGTACAGCCTGTCTGATAAACTCTCTACCTAATTGTGGCATTGCGACAAGACGGGGGTTGGGCTAGGAGATTTAGACAAGATGACTAGACACATAGCCTCGTAAAGTCAGCCACAGTGTTCCAGTCGAAGAATTTGGCTGGCGCTGAAGAAATTGCCCGATTAGGCAGCTTTTTGAGTTGAGAAGCACCATCACACCATCTTCTCTGTTACGATGCATTATTCTTAGATGCCGGCGCAGATATTAAGATGGAGACAGTATAAAACAAAATCTGTATTAACATGCAGCTTGAACAAAAGGAATATTGAAAAAAAGAAACGTGAAAAAAACTAACCTCTTAGAGGTATGGCGGATCTCTCCCGCCGGGAATTGAACCCGGGTCTCAAGCGTGACAAGCTTGCATACTGACCACTATACTACGGAAGATGTATCAGGCGTTGCAGCGCCTGTTGTAGCGGATCACGTAAGCCAATGAACTACTTTTATATATAAACTATTCCCTACATACGTTGAGCAACTTTTAAAATTTGGCTGTCAAATTCTGAGCTGGACTAATAGAGAATGAGGTTCCAGGAGGTTCAAATTTGGGCATTGTTTTTAACACAGCTACTACTCGTTGTAAGGGCATGAACGTTTCATAAGTGGCGTTATGATCAGAAGATACACCACAACCCATGAATCTCAAAGATATTGTGCATGCCTATACAACAAGCTCATTTATGAATAAACCCTGGCAGCTTCAAACAAACAACAAGGTTATAATATTATAGAAAAAAACATAGACATGCTCTAAGATCTATACTATATCACAACGCATAACTCTTAAGTTTCCCCTCTTTAATGCAATCGCTTAATAGCAGTGTCTTTCATCTTTCCCAGTTCCTTCACAGACGATGTAATAAACCCAATTCCCTTCAAATATTGGACGTTTTTCTTTACAGCCATGTGCCATTGTCTATGCTCCGAAGATTCAGTAGCCAGCTCCTTCGCTGATTTTGGCGCACCGAGAGCGCCCAAGAAATGCTGAACGGGCCAAAGAGGATGTCTATCTCCAATCTCATACATCGATCGTAGTGCTAACTCTTTCCATTCGGTCCATGAAACTGGTTTGCACTTTATTTCCAGTTCGCTGTTGATCAAGTCCCAAAACACTGGCGTTGGCAAACCTCCAGTCACATGGACAAATGACTTGATGGCACTGTCATGGGAGACCTGGCTAAGCACCGTGGAGGCAACGCTGCTCACATCGGCAACGTACATCCAGTTTTCCACAGGCTCTACAGGGTAAGCATGGATGGCGGCAGCTCCTGAAACAACTCGCCAAATAAAATCATCGACATTGGCGACTCCGTTATTCTGAGAGCCAATGATGCGGCCGGGTTTAACAATTGATAGCCTATTTTGCTCAGCAGGAAGGGCTTTCATAACATCCTGAAGAATACTTTCGCAAACAAACTTGGTTTGAACATAACCATTGAGCTTGCCAAGTTGCGCAGCCATAGTTACTCGATCACCCTCTGGGTCTGTTTTTAGGCCCCCAGAAACAAAAACGAATCTAGGGTTGGTTGGCGATGAAGCTGTGGCATTTAGCAGTTCAACCGTCGAGCTGACATTAGGCGCCATCAGCTTATCGTAATCCGCATTCCAGTTAACCACAGCCCCATTATGGACAATAGCATCGACGTTGTCATGCATCCGAGATGTTCCTGAGAGCCGCTCCCACTGAGAGGCGTTAAGCCCTAGCTGCGATTTACCTAGGTCACCGACCCAAACTTCAATTTTTTTCGCGTCGTTCTTACGCCACCATTTAGCTGTCTGGGCCGTTGCTCTAATTCGCTCTAGTCCATGCTGCGGTGACTTGCACCGAACAAGCACGACGATGGATTTAATCGAGCTATTACGCAACATCTGTCGGAGAAGTTCCGTTCCTAGAAAGCCCGTGGCACCCGTGAGGAAGACTGTCGATTTACGAGGAAGCTTAACAATCGGTCGTTTGATCAAACTCTTCAGCCTGGGAGTAGAGATATCCTTGGTGATTGACTGTATTCTCTCAATGAGATTCGCATCTGCTATGTCCCCAGTAGCATCAACATGAGCATTTTCAATAAACTTGGCCATGCTGCTGATTGTTGTATTCTTACTATTGACAAGTGAGAGGCCCAGAGTTACGCCGTACTCATTGAGAATAGCTCTAGCCAGAGTCACAATGCGAATAGAATCGCCGCCTAACTGATAGAAATTATCATCCACACCAATGGACTCTGCAGGTAGGTTCAAGACATGCGCCCACTGAGACCGAATCCAAATCTCCATATTATTTGAACAATTGCGGAAAATCGGTCTTTGGCCAGACAAGTATTGCGTAAGGTCATCGGCAGAGAGCTGAGCGGCAGCCTGTAGAATCTGCCTACGATCGAGCTTGCCAGCACTATTGTGAGGCATATGAGCAACCGGTATAAAGTATGATGGTATCATGTGTTGGGGTAAAATGCGGCTCATATTTGCCAGCAGGCAAGAGAATAATTCTTCCAATGCGTTGTCTCTTATTTGGAATTCGACGCGTCCTGTCGTGCCATCCATATTCTCTTCGTCCCTGAAACTAACAAACGCTGCGAGGGACTGTTTGTGAATAACGTCCACAGCAACGTGCTCAATTGTAGTTTCCAATTTCTTTATATGATATTCAATCTCCCCTACCTCTATGCGTTGGCCTCGGATTTTAATTTGAGTATCCTTTCGTCCCAGATATTCCATCGCACCATCTTCAACGTATCTGACTAAATCACCTGTCTTGTAAAATCTCCGAAATTTTGTATATTGTGTGGGCAGCCAGTCAACGTCTTCAATGAATGAGATCTTCGTTTTCTCTTCATCTCTAAAATATCCTCGCGCTAGAGCAGGGCCTTGAACCAACAGTTCCCCAATGCAACCAACGGGTGCAAGTAGCTGGTAATTGTCAGGGTCTACAATCCAACAATGATGAGAAAATCCTCGACCAATAGTTGTAGAAGACACTGTTGAAGTATACACATGAGAGGAAGAAGCGATGCAAGCTTCCGCAGGGCCGTAGGCGTTGCGAAGGTCTAGGCATCCATACCATTGCTCGAGGACATCTTTTGTTGCCGCTTCACCACCGAGAATTAGAGTCTTCAAGGAAGGCACTGAGCCAGGTGATAGGGTCTTGACGAAAGTTGGTGTTAACAAGGCGATATTTACTTGAGCATCTGTTATGTACTTTGATGTTTGGTGCATTCGCTCCGTCTCGGTGGGCACACATACGGTGCCTCCAGCCGTCAAGGCGGCGAATATTTCTGTAATACAAGCATCAAAAACATAATTCGCAAATTGAAACCAGCGTGAGTTTTCATTGGTGTTGAATGCCTTATGCTCGCCTATAAGAGACGTACAGATGCTCCGGTGCTCGACGACAACTCCCTTGGGTTTACCTGTAGAGCCCGACGTAAAGAGCATATAGGCTGCGTTGGCCGGGTGAGGCTTGTTCGTGATTTCAATCGTTTTGATGCTAGATAAATATGAAGGCGACAGCTCAATAACGGTCTTGGTCATATGCAAACACTCCTTAGCAACAGAAGGAGACACAATCATGACTTGAGCCCCAATCTTGTGGACCAGGGCCTGCCGACGAGCAACAGGGTGAATGGGGTCTAATGGAATGAAAGCACCACCAGCTTTGAGTATGCCTACCATGGCTATTATTGCCCATACAGACTTTTCAAAGCATATAGGCACAAACGACTCTGGTGTGACGCCCTTTTTGCATAGAAGAGTAGCAAGCTGCGAAGAAAGGAGATCGAGCTCCACATAGGTCATACTGCCAGCAGTAGAGTAGATGGCCTCATAGTTTGGCCGTTGGTGGGCTTGTTTCGAAATAAGCTCATGAAGGCATTCATCCACAAGTTCAAGATTGGCAGTGTTCCAGCGAATTGCTTGTTGTAGATCCCAAGGACCTGCCACGGATATACTGCCCAATGACTTCTCATCATTGGAAAGTAGCTGCTGAATAACGTAGTCAAACTGCTCGGAGATTGCTACAGCCTGAGACCTGGATATACAGCCTGTCTTATACATAAGAATAATCTCAACTCGGTCATTAAATAATAGAGCTTGTACCACAAGAGGATAGTTGATGAAGTTCTGAATTCTATCTTCAACTGCTTTGTCGGAGCTCTCGTCTACCAGAATTGCATCTGGGCTCTCATTTCCCTCCATGAAAAATCCAGCGGGCTGAATCACCAATATACTTGAGAAGTCGCAAGCATCTTTGGTATTTGTGTTGAGAGAGGAGATATTCTGCAGGCCAAATTGCTCAAAGGCCACCATCTTGGTGCTCTGTACTTGAATATCATGAAGGTATGCTGATACTTTCTGGTTTTTATCGAGACGAACTCTAACAGGCACTGTTGCGAGCATAACTCCAGGCATAGAATCCGCGCCAACAAGAGCGGCATTGCGGCCTGAAACAGTCGCACCAAAACAAACGTCATCAGCGTCGCAATAACGAGCAAGGACTATAGCCCACGCGGCTCGGATGACAGACGCTTTGGTAACTGGGGCCTTAGAGGAGTTGGCGAAGTCTACACTCTTGCTAACGTAACGGGTAATCTCATTAATCGAAGAGCCTGTTGTGGTAAGTGCTGGAAACGAGGCGCGTTTCGCTTCATGAAGCTGTGCTAGCCAATAAGTACCGGCAGCACCATGATCAAGATCTATGGTGTATTTAACAAAGCGGGCATATTGCGCTAACTGCGGCGTCTCATTTCCGCGGTAAACGGCGTCCAATGTACTCATAATGCGGCTCATTGACCAGCCATCAAATATGCTGTGATGCATGGTAAGGCAGAAATAATGGCTGCTACCGCTTTCTATTAATGCATATCGAACAAGATTTGATCCGTATCCCATCTGTATTTGAAGCATCTGCTGCGAATATGTACGCAAATCAACGCCATCTGAAAGATCCCATTTATGAGCATTTCGCAGAATGACTTGAAGAGGCATGCCATTAACAAGTACGATACTCGTTCGTAAGTTACTGCAAAGCTCCATGGTACGCTCCCAGGCTGCTCTAAATTGACTTATATCGACATGTCCTGGAAGCCTGTAGACATGCTTCGCGACATAAGAGCCTGGTTGCTTGACAGATAGCGCTACAAGGCCTTGCTGAAGCTGAGTGCATGGATAAACATCTTCAATCAACTCATTATTTGCCAAGCCACATAAGGCAGAAACCTCAGAAAGCAAAATATCCCGCTTTCCTGGTGGTAAGAGAGCAAATGGCTCAAGCTTTGTGATAGTGTCTAACTGCTGGTTGTTTGCCAACTCGGACAAAACTGATATCTGAGAGTCCGCAAATATATCTGCTACAGTCAACCCTAACCCAGCTCTTTGAGCTAGGTTTACCAGCTGAATCGCAGTGATGGAGTCACCACCAATTTCAAGGAACCTGTCATGTCGGCCAATTTCGCTAGGGCTAATTTTCAGAACATATGCCGATAGTTCACACAATTTGCGCTCCAATTCCGTTGTTGGTTCTGCTTTTTCCTGATCTCCAAGAGAATAACCAGTCATTTGCTCGGTTGATAAACTGGCAGCCAACTTCAATAACAACTTGCGATCAATCTTTAAAGAAGAGACAAACGGCATGTAACCCAGAGGAAGAATTAAGCGAGGCATCATATATGGCGGAAGGCGAGACTTAATATAAGCTCCTGCTGACTCCAATGATGAACGAATGAGGTCACTGAGAGGTAGGAGCATAGGATCATCACTTTTCCGTCCTGTGAAGCTGATAAAGCCTATGAGAGTCACACCAGATTTGTGATGGAGAACATCCACAGCAACGTGCTCAATAATAGGAAGGGAGCGCTTCAAGTGATATTCAATTTCGCCAAGCTCAATACGTTGCCCGCGAACTTTCACCTGCAAGTCTTTTCTCCCTACATATTCGATGAGCCCATCGGGAGTATATCTGACCAGATCTCCTGTAAAATAAAAATTTTGGGGTCCTCCAGTAAGCGAAGGGCTTAGACAAGCAATGTGGTTTGAAAAGGAAGTCATTGTTTTTTCTAAGTCATTTAGATAGCCGCGAGACAACGAATGGCCTTGGATGACTAGCTCGCCAACACACCCGATCGGAGTAAGCCGGTGGCGATTATCGGGGTCAACAATCCAGCAAGCACTATTGAATCCCCGTCCGATGATTTTGCTAGAATCATCACTTGATCGTATATCATGGGCTGTTACAATGACGCATGTCTCAGTTGGGCCATAGACATTGACAAGCCGGACCTTACCGCACCAGGTCTCAAGTATATCTTTGGAGACAGGTTCACCACCCACTAAAAGGGTCTTGATAGTAGGAACATGGGATGGGACAATTGTTCTGGCAAACGATGGTGTGAGACACATTTGATTGCATCTTGATTTCCGAATAAAAGCTGACAGATCTTGCAGTCGCTCCGCATCTGTAGGGATGCAAATTGTGCCTCCGTACATCAAAGTAAGGAGGATTTCATAAACCATAGCGTCAAAAATGTATCCGGCGAACTGCAAAGTCCTTGTTGAATAATCTGAAGAAAGTACTCGGCCCAGGCCCTTCATACTTGTACAAAGCGCAGAATGTTGTATTACAACACCTTTAGGCTTGCCGGTTGACCCAGAGGTGAAGATAACATAAGCTGGATCTTTTGTTGATTGCCTGGTGGTGACGCGCTCAGCTGCTATCATTGCAGTTGCCTCAAGCGCCGAGATAAATGAAGGCGACAATTCTACTATATGATGAACGAGACCTCGGCATAATGATTCAGAAGCTGAAGATACAATCATTACCTGAGCATTCGTCTCTGTGATCAAAGCCTCTAGACGGGCGCGTGGGTGGGCTGGATCTAATGGGACAAAAGCGGCCCCGGATTTGAGGATGCCAAGCATTGCAACAACTGCCCAAACAGATTTCTCAAAACAGAAAGGAATAAATGTCTCTGGGCCTACTTTTAAGAGGCGCAGGTGATTAGCCAATAGTGTCGACAAACGATCCAGATCGTCGTATGTCATGCATGCTTCGGAAGAAAATAGGGCCTCTTGATTAGGATTGCGGAGCACCTGTTCAGAAAACAAATCGTGAATGCATGCATCGACGAGTTCGATATCTTGCTTGTTATATCCGATGCCTCGTTCAAGATCCCAGGGGCCTGATAACGATACATCCTCCAAAGGACTCTCATCTTGTGCAAGCAGCTGTTTTACAACATGATTAAACTGGTTAGCGAGTGCAGATAATTGATTGCGGGCAACAATATTTGTATCGTAAATGAGCAATAAATCGACCTCATCTTCGAGGAGATTACATTGAACTATTAGTGGATAGTTGAAGAAACTCTGCATCATACATTCCAAATCTTCCCCCTCAGGAGCTGCTTGTAAGATGCCAGAATTGCTGTAGATATCGGTCAACCCCATTTGCTTGGCTGGCTGTACAATCATTAAGCTAGAAAAATTGCATGCTTCTTTTGTATGTTGATCTATTTTTGAAATATTTTGCAAGCCAAATTGCTCATAGGCCGCCATTTCTAACGCTTGAGACTGAATATTTTGTAAAAAATTCTTGATAGAACATGCTCGGTCAAGTTTCACCCGAACGGGTACCGTCGCTGTAATGAGGCCAGGTATGGAAGCCAAGCCAGAGATTGAAGCATTACGTCCTGAGACAACTGAACCAAAACAAACATCATTTGAATCGCAGTAACGAGCAAGGACAATAGACCAAGCAGCTCGTAGGATAGTGGCTTTGGTTATTGTGGTTGTTTTCGAGTAGGGAAAATAGATTTTCTGTTCTACTATTGCGGTAACTGGTTGACCACTTTGTTTATTTGATTGCGGTGGGAAAGTTGCTGGTTCCGCCCCCTGTAGTTGATTCTTCCAATACTCTATAGCCGAGCCTTCATTGATTTCTCTGATATACTTCACAAACTTTGAATAAGGCTGTAACGTAGGTAAATCTGCTCCCTTATAGACAGCTGACAAAGTCTGCAGCATCAACGACAGACTCCAACCATCAAAGATAGCATGATGGATGCCAAGGGCAAAAAATGTCTGGCCGTTATCGTGGAAGATGGAGTAAGTGCAAAGGGGCGAGCTGTAATCAATGCTGGCATGTTGGAAGATGTGTCTATATGATTGAAGGCTAGTGCATCTAGTTTCCCATGCGGGTTCTCCTTGTAACTGAATTTGGATCGGAACATTATCTATCAGAACTATTTTTGTTCGTAAGTTGCTGCAGATGTTAACAGTTTGCTCCCATGCTAACTTGAACTGATCAACATCAACGTGAGATGGGAGTTTGAAAAGTCGCTTTGCAAAATAGGAGCCCTTCTGTCTGGCTGCGATGGTCATAAGGCCTTCTTGAAGACTTGTACAAGGAAAGGCGTCTTCTATAATATCTGCATCCGCCAGTTTAAACTGTTCACGGCGGGCAGGGTCAAGAACTTTTATTCTTGTTGAACTGTCAAGCAGGCTGAACGGCTGAACCTGTTCACCCAACTGGGTTCCATCAGGATTTATAGTAGTGGCGTTGGATGCAAGATGACAGAGGCGTGAGTCCTCGAATATCTGACTGATTTGGAGGCCAATGCCAGCTTCACTAGCTAATGATATCAGTCGAATGGCGCCAATTGAATCACCACCGATACTTAAGAAGCTGTCATCACGCCCGATCATCTCCACAGGAATGTTTAAGATACCTGCCCAGATGCGCTGCAAATGAACTTCCACTGGAGTTTCAGGGCTGCGCTTTTGCGTAATGCGTTGGAGCGACATTTGGCACCACTGTTCGTGAGAGAATGTGCTAATCACTTGTCGTAGCTTAACTCTGTCCAGCTTGGCGGAGGCTATGAGAGGAAGATAGTTGCAAGGAATAAACAGAGTCGGAATCATGTATCGAGGAAGGTTAAGATCCAATACATTAGTCATCTCACTGAGCTCATTACGCAGGTTATCAGTCATGCTCATCAAAAGATCTTCGCTATCTTGACCGAGCATTTGATTCGGCGTCTTCGTATTGTCCGTGAAACAGAGATACGCAACAAGATGTGCCCCAGCTTCATTTTTAAACACATCGACGGAAACTTGACGAGCAGTAGTTAACGCATTTCGGATCTGATATTCAACCTCGCTTAATTCGATACGTAACCCTCGAATCTTCACCTGTGTATCCTTGCGGCCAATGCAATGGAGGTTCCCGTCATGACTGTAGTATCCCAAGTCACCTGTCCTATAAAATCTATCCCAACCTTTGATAGTTCGGTTTGGCGCCCATTCAGGAAGATCAGTCACTATGGCCTCGGACGTCTTCTGCACATCAGCAAGATATTCACGAAGCAAAGCTGGCCCCTGGACAACAATTTCTCCCTGGCAGCCTGTTGGCGAAAGAGATCGGGGATCATTTGCGTCAACCACCCAAACGTAGGAGCCAACTGAGCGGCCAATATTGGTAATAGGCTCGGTTGCAGATTTCCACTCGTAGAAGGAGCTTAAAACACACGTTTCTGCCGGACCCCATGCATTTACTAGTCGAAGCTTTCCCATCCACGCAGTGAGAATCTCTTGTGGGAAAGGCTCTCCTATAGTGGCCAGTAGTTCTAGGGTCGTAAAATCTTCAGGTCTCAGTAGTCGTGCAAAAGAAGGTGTTAAAATCGCCCAAGTAGCTTGAGCAGAACGAACGAAAGCATCTAGACTACCACTCAGGCGCATACCATCGGATGGTATACATATACAAGCGCCGTGTATGAGTGGTAACACAATTTCACCAACAGAGACGTCAAAAACGAATGATGAGAATTGAAGCATCCTCACATCCTTTGTGAAGCTTAATCGCTTGCCTATATCCGTTTGACTTGTACAAAGAGCTTTGTGCTCCATGACAATACCTTTTGGTATCCCGGTACTTCCAGATGTGAATATGATGTAGGCCATGTCTTCGGGGGTAACATTAACAACGGCTGTATTCCAGGAAGAGGCTACTCGGAGCTTTTCATCCAGTTCAGAGCTTAATGAAATTACATCTCTGGTAATTTTCTTACATAATGATGTGTGAGCCACGGAAGATATTGTCAATGTGGCGCCAGTCTGTTTGGCAATCTGTTGTAGGCGTTGTATGGGATGAGCAGGATCAAATGGCGCCCATGCGGCACCTGCCTTGTTAATGGCAAGAATAGCCACAACATACCAAAGAGACTTTTCAAAACAGACGTGAATAATATCTCCAACAGACACGCTGAAATCTCTGACAAGATGTGAAGCCAGTCTATTAGTTGCTTGCTCTAGCTCAATATAAGAGAGTTGACCATCCCAAGCATGAATAGCGGGCGCATTTGGTGTTTGATTGGCCTGTTGTTGAATAATTTCGTGTACACAGTTGTCAACAATAGCTGGTGGACCGCCATTAGATTGTAAGGCATGTTGCAAATCCCACGGGCTAGAAACCGACAAGTTGTTAATTTTTTCGTCGTGCCGCAAGGCTAGTTGCTCTACAACATGGTTAAATTGGCGTGCAAGAACCTCTACCTGAGGCCTCGAGAGAATTGATGTGTCGAAGATGATTAAGAGTTCGACACGATCATCGTAGAGATGCGCTTGGATAACAAAAGGGTAGGTATAATAATTTTGTATCGTGTCTTCCTGTGCATTCTGACTGGTATCTGCAACAGACATGATATCATCCAAATCACTACTGTCAGAGAATTGTTGTGCGGGCTGAATCAACATCAATGTAGAGAAGTCGCAGGCCTCCTTAGCGTCAAGACTTAGTCTGGAGATATCCTGGAGGCCAAATTGCTCATAAGGTATCATCTCAGTAGCTTGGGATTGTATATCTTGAAGGAAGCTAGAAACTGACTGATCACGATTGATGCGGATTCGTATGGGCACCGTCGCTACAGTTGGTCCAGCGATTTCTATTAATCCATTTAGAGATGCCTGGCGACCTGACACAGTCGAACCAAAACAGACATCGTCAGAGTCGCAGTATCTTGCCAGAACGATTGCCCAAGCTGCACGTAGAACTGTTGCTTTCGTAATTGCTGAGCTGGGCGAATCAGGATAATTCACGTTTGTGGTTAGCATGGCGGTATGCCTAGTCTTAGTAGAGACAATAGTAGTTTTGGGGGTAGGAAAAGATGAGTATCTGGCATTTGCAAGCTGTTCGGTCCAATAGGCACGAGCTGCAGATTCATTCATTTCCGATACATAGCGAATGAATCCAGAATACGGCTGCGGAGTGAAAGTAATACGTTCTTGGTAAGCTTGATAGAACGTTTGCAAGATTAGAGGGACAGTCCATCCATCATGGATCGCATGATGAATTGTCCACAGAAAATGAATATTTCCTTCACTGTCCTGTGACAAGGCAAATTGTGACAAGGGGGACTCGTAGGACATGTGAAGCGATTTTGTCCCCTCTATAGCACTTTCTAAATCACACTCGGCGGTGTTCCATAAATCGTCTTCTTGTATCACGACTTGAACGCATTTACCATCCAGCAGCACGATTCTGGTTCGCAATACGCTACATTTCAATATGGTTTCTTGCCACGCAGATTTGAAGCGAATAATATCCACGTCTTTAGACAGCCTGTAGACATATTTTGCGACATAAGAGCCAGGGTATTTCACACTGAGAGCCATAAGACCCTCTTGTAATTTTGTGCAGGGATATGCATCCTCAATTGTTTGGTTTTCAGACAATCCGAGTCGAGTCGCCAGAGACTTCGCATTTACCATATTGCATATCTCATGATCCAAAAGATGGAACGGCGGAATATTAGACGATCTTTCTTCGGTCGAGTCCAGACACCTAGCCTCCGCAGCGACCGCCAACAAACGAGGGTCATCGAAAATATTTTTAGCGGTCAATAATATCCCCTCTTCACGACATGTGTTGGCCAAATGAATCGTGGCAATAGAATCCCCACCGAGTCCCAAAAAGCTATCATCTCGGCCTATGGACTCCCTCGGAATGTTAAGAATCTCGGCCCAGATTTTCTGCATCAAGACTTCCATTGGCGTTTCAGGAGTGCGCTTCTGGGTACCAACCAGAGAGTATAAGGCAAGATCTTGCTTGCTCAGCCCACCCGTTAGATTGCGGAGCCTTTTGCGATTAAGCTTGGTTGAAGTGATGACAGGCATATAGAGGCATGGTATAAAAAGTGTTGGCACCATATATCGTGGTAAAATGACACTGAGCTCCCCGACAACGGCCGCTAAGGAAGATTGCATTTTGTCGTCAATAGGTAGGAATGGTCCATCATCTGCCTCCATTTCCTCTGTTTTTGTATCACCACTCATGCAAAAGTAACCGACCAAAGTTGTTCCGCCATCGGTCTTTAACACATCAACTGCCACCTGTTGAGCATGTGGAAGAGTAACCTGGAGATGATGTTCAACCTCGCTAAGCTCTACACGGAGTCCACGAATCTTAATTTGTGTATCTTTACGAGCAGAAAATTCGATAGTGCCGTCTGGGTTATAAAATCCAAGATCTCCCGACTTATAGAACCGCCCCCAGTGCCGCGAATGTTGATGAGGAGCCCATTCGGGAAGAGATGTCAACGTTGTCGCTTTTGTTCGATCAGGATCGGAAAGATACTCTCTCAGCAATGTTGGACCCTGAATAATAATTTCACCAATAGTGCCAATGGGAGACAGCTTCATAGGATTGCTAACATCAACAATCCAACATAGACCTCCAACGGGTCTGCCCACTGTTAAGGACGACTCATCTATGGAAGTCCATTCATGGAGAGTGCTGAAAACACAAGTTTCGGCTGGGCCCCAGCCATTGACCAGGCGCACCTTTCCAAACCAAGTATTTAATACATCCCGTGGGACGGCCTCACCAGCTAATAGCACAAGATCTAAGCCGGGAACATCTTCGGGCTTAATAGTGCGGATAAAAGAGGGAGTAAAAAAGGCCCAATTAATATTCATATCACGAATGAATTCTGTCAGTCCATTCATCCTAGTGTGATCAGAGGGTACGCATATGCATGCGCCAGTAATCAGGGGTGCAATGACCTCACCAATTGTCATATCAAACACAGATGAGGCAAAATGCAATATCCTGACCTCCGGCACAAGCTTGAGCCTCTTAGCAGCAGCCGTCTGGCTGGTCATGACGGCGCCATGTTCCATCAAGAAGCCTTTGGGAGTACCCGTACTACCTGATGTAAATAACACGTAAAAGCCATCGCGAGCAGATAACCCGGTTATAGGGCAGTCCCCATCTAGGCCGTTTGAGGATTTCGCTATGATCCTATCCAATGATGGGGTCACTTCGACAACAGTGGAAACAAGGCTTCGACAGATATTTGCATTGGTTGGCGATGTTAAGGCGATGGTTGCTTTAGTTTGTGAAACTATTTGTTCAAGCCGCTGAAGAGGATGCGAGGGATCGAGGGGAACCCAGGTAGCTCCAGATTTGCTAATAGCCAGGATAGAAACAAAGAACCAGACAGTTTTCTCAAAGCAGACGTGGATGAGATCACCTCTCATAACTCCATGCGTTTTGATTAAATAGTGCGCCAGGTGATTCGCAGATCGGTTTAGGTCGCTATAAGTAAGGCGGCCATCCCACGCATCGATCGCCACCGCGTCAGGTCGCAGAGCAGCATGCTTCTCAACAGCATGGTGTACACATGAGTCGATAATTTCCGGCATTTCAGGGTTGAATTCAATCGCCCGTTGAATGTCCCATGTAGAAGATAACGGCATGTCTCCAAGAACCATGTCTGTCTGAGAGGCAAGCTGTTGAACCGTGTGTTCAAGTTGATGTGAAAGTGCAACTAGCTGCGGTTCTTGTAAGTCATGTCTACTATATATCAGGACAATTTCGATTTTATCCTCATACAAATGCCCTTGAATTATCAGAGGGTAGTTGAAGTAATTCTGCATCCCAGTTGACATTTTCCCATCCTCCGTAGCGACCATAATGCTCTCATTACCATCTCCAAGCAGGGACTGCATTGGCTGAACAACAAACAAACTGGAAAATTCGCAGGCATGTTTTATTTCCTTGTTAATTTTGGCAATATTCTGAATGCCGAACTGCTCATACGGAATCATCTCAGTGGCCTGCTTCTGCACATAACGTAAAAACTCAGAAATCGATTGCTTCTGGTCATTGTGCAGTCGCACCGGCACAGTCGCAATGATAGGTCCTAGCATATCAACTAAGCCGGGTACCGGAGCTTGCCTACCGGAAACAGTCACGCCAAAGCAAATGTCATCCGTTTCACAGTATCGAGCCAGAACGATGGACCAAGCAGCTCTTATTATTGTTGCCATTGTAATACCGCTGCTGGCTATTTTCGGGACGTCAATCCTTTTACGCAAAATACTTGTGCCATCAGCATTGGCCGCGTCCGAGCTTCGTAGGATTTTTTTAGTTGGAAAAGAAGCATGCTTCGCTCCTTGTAGTTGTGATCTCCAGTACTCAACGGTCGCTCCATGATCCAAGTCCAAAATATACCGGATAAACCTGGCATAGGGCTGGGCATTAACGCCATCAACACCGTTATAAAAACTTTGTAGTATCTTGAAAAGATTTCTTATAGACCAGCCATCGAAGATAGCATGATGAGCTGTCAGGACGAAGTAGTATTTTTTACCAGTTTCTTCTTCAACAAGAGCATGGCGGCACAAACGAGACCCGTAGTCCATCCAAACATCTTGAAGTCCATGCAGATATCTATCCAGGCTCATGCCGCGAGTATCGTCCCAACTTACATCCTCGTCAACAATGACCTGAATAGACAAGCCATCTAACTGAACAATGCGAGTCCTGAGATTGCTGGCAATCTTAACAGTACACTCCCATGCATTCTTGAATTTCGATGCATTAACATTCTCAGAAAGACGATATATAAACTTCGCAATGTAAGATCCCGGCTGCTTGACGGCTAAAGCCATGAGGCCTTCTTGAATTCTAGCACATGGATACGCGTCTTGTATTTGCTTCTCGCTAGATAATCCAAGCAGGGACTTCGTAGACTCGCTCGTAACCATACTTGAGTAAGAAGGCTCTAGCAAATTAAACGGATGAATAACAGCCTCTTCGACCTTTCCATTCATCAAGCGTGCCTTGGCTGCCACAGAGAAGAGTCGGGCATCGTCAAAAATGTCACTGATATCTAACAGAATGCCCTTATTTCGAGCACACGAAACAAGGCGAATGGCCGCAACAGAATCTCCACCGATTCCCAGGAAATTGGCATCACGGCCAATGGAGTCTTGAGAAATATTCAGAATTTCGCTCCATATTTCTTGAAGATGACGTTCCATATCAGTCCGTGGCATTTCTTCGGTTCCTCTATTGCTGTCCAACGTGTACTCATTTAACAGTTGTCGATCGAGCTGCATGAGCAAGCCAAGTAACATCTTTCGATCCAGTTTTGTGGAGGTAGCCAATGGCATTGCCCTACAGGGGATAAACAGCGTTGGAATCATATAAGTTGGTAGCGCTATTTTAAGGCTATCCCGAAGGTCATATAACAGATTCTTCAAGTCGTCTGTGAGTGGCATAATGAGATCGGTCTGAAGAGTAGTGCCAGCAGGGAGGGTGTCATCACTAAGGCAAACGAATGCAACCAAATTCGCAGAAACATCTGTTTCCATGACATCGACGGCAATCTGACAAAGACAATCCAAACTTGTATGAATATGGTGTTCGATTTCTCCCAACTCAACCCGGAGCCCTCGAATTTTGACTTGCATATCTTTGCGACCGTGGTATCTAATAGCGCCATCAGGAGTATACATTCCCAAGTCTCCCGTTTTGTAGAAACGATTCCAGTATCGTGAACCGTTGTATGGAGCCCAAGATGGAGCTCGCGTAGTTGACAGAGCAGTCTTCTTTGTATCAGATAAATATTCGCGGAGTAGATTAGGGCCTTGGATAACAATCTCGCCCAAAGTCCCAATAGGGGACAGCTTTTGGGGGTCATTTGGATCAACAATCCAACAGAATCCACCAAGTGGTCGTCCAATTGTCAATGGTGATTCTTCACTGGAAGACCATTCATGAATAGCTCCATACACACATGATTCTGTAGGTCCCCAAGCATTGAGCAGTTTGAGTTTACCAAACCACATATCGAAAACATCACGCCCTACAGCCTCACCTCCTAAGATGAGAAGTTTGAGAGAGGGTACATCGCTAGGCTGAAGGGTGCGGGCAAATGAAGGGGTTAACAGAGCCCGGGTGACTTGAGAATCTTGGATATACTTGGCCAAAGAATTCATCTGGTCCTTCCATGATGGAATACACACGCAAGCACCGGATATCAGACATGAAATAATTTCCGCTATAGATGCATCAAAGACATATGACGCAAACTGTAACATCCTAACTCCTGGACGAAACCCAATTCTCTTGCTCGCAGCCATTTGAGCGCTGCACAGAGCCACATGTTCTATTATAACGCCCTTTGGGGTACCAGTACTGCCGGATGTAAAGAGAATGTAAGCGATATGTTGAGGCGTTACGCACACATCTGGCTTTTGCTCATGCTGGCCTCCCTCAAATAGCTTAGTTATTAGGTTAGCTGTAACTTCAATGGTGTTTCTGACCAAATTGGCACATTTTGAGAGAGTCGCTGGCGAGACCAAGGCCAGTGACGCCTCAGTCTGTCCAACAACTTGTTTATGCCGTTCATGTGGATGGGATGGGTCAAGAGGTGACCAGGCTGCGCCAGCTTTACTAATAGCCAAAGCGGCTACTACATACCATGCTGACTTCTCAAAGCAAACATGCACTATGTCTCCCACTTTGACTCCGTGTGAGGAGATGAGGTAAGAGGCGAGCCGATCAGTAGTGTCATTAAGCTCTTTGTAAGTAAACTCTGCATCCCAAGCAGATATAGCCGGCAAAGACGGATGAATGGCAGCGGTCTCTTCAATTAACTCATGAACACATCTTTCCACAACATTGGGAGGTTGACCATTTGCCGCCAAAGCGTATTCAAAATCCGAATTTCCGGCAACGTTAATATCGCTAATTTTGTAATCATCATTTGTACTGATTTGCTGAATGACATTGTCGAACTGAGACGACAGGGTCTTTATTTGAGACTCTGTGAGAACGTTGGACTGATAAATGAAAGCAAGTTTTACATGCCCCTCGCCGAGGAAGCAGTGAAGAACTAGAGGGTATGTGAAATACTCTTGCAACGTCTCCTCGGCAAGCGTCTCGTCCGAGTTCAAAGATATCAGTATTTCATCCAATTCTTTGTTTTCAGCAGGCTGTACTACCATCAAGCTTGAAAAGTCGCACGCGTCTTTCATTTGTGGGCCCAGTTTAGCAATATTTCGTAGGCCAAACTGTTCGTGAACTACCATCTCAGATGCTTGAAGCTGAATCTTTTTTAGGAAGCTCTCCAGCTTCTCATCGGGGTCAATGAGGATCTGCACAGGGACAGTCGTAATTGCCACTCCTAGCATTGATTCCAGACCTTTAACCGGAGCAGTGCGTCCAGATACTGTAGCTCCGAAGCAGACGTCGTTGCTATCACAATATTTTGCAAGAATCATGGCCCAGGCAGCTCTCATGACAGTAGCCTTCGTAATCGACATTCGCGTGGTATCAGGTAGCTTAATAGTACTAGTCATGACGCAGGCCTTATTTGGTTCAGAGTTCAGTTGGCGTCTTGATGGCGAAGATGGGAATGTTGCTCGTTTCGCATCTTGTAATTGATGGCGCCAGTACTCGCTAGTAGCTTCACTATCCATGTCCATGCAGTACTTGATAAATCCGTTAATGGGAAGCAAGGTCGGTATTTCCGAATCTCTTAGCACCGCGTTCAACGTTTTCATGATTATTACAAGACTCCAGCCGTCAAAGACGGCGTGATGGATAGCCCAAATAAAATACGCTTCGCCATTGCTCTGTTCTAAGATGCTGTATCGCGAAAGACGCGAACCATAAGTCATCTTCATATTTCGCAGGTCAAACACACACGATCGAAGATCAGCAGAGGAAGGTTCTTCCCATGAGATATCGTTATCCAGAACCACTTGAAGACAATCTTTTTCACCCGCCACAACTCTAGTTCGTAGATTGCTGCACAGCCGTACAGTTCGCTCCCAAGCTGTCTTGAATACGGCCACACCAAGAGATGGAGGAATCTTATAAATATTCTTAGCAATGTAAGAGCCAGGTCGGGTTACCGCTAGAGCCATAAGGCCTTCCTGAAAAGCGGTACATGGATATATGTCCTGCACAACCTGGTTAACAGATAATTCACACTGTTGTCTAACACTCCCACGAATTTTGTCCGCATTTTCGGGGTGGAGCAGACTGAATGGCGTCAGTTCAAGATCCTTCTCAACATCATCGACAGAGGCCGCAAGAGCCATTGATGATAACTTAGGATCAGAAAATATAGCTGCCACGGACAGCTTGATATTTTGCTGGTTCGCAAAAGAAGAAAGTCGAATAGCAGAAAGTGAGTCGCCGCCAATTTCGAAAAAGTTATCAGTTTTCCCTACCGTTTGCTCTTCCAAATTCAGCACCCTAGCCCAAAGCTGCTGGAGCTTCAGTTCCATATCTGTTGTTGGAGCAATTCTATTCCGTTCTGACAAAGAATATGTCATGAGCTGCTCTGTTGTCAAATCGTTTATCAGCGCTAAGAGCTTGCCTCTGTCAAGCTTCATCGCTGCATTGAACGGCATCTCACAAACAGGTATCATAAAACTTGGTATCATGTAGCCAGGAAGCTCATCTCTCAGCTTATCAACGAGAGACCTGAGAATGTCACGCATTTGCTGATCAAGAGATATGATACCTTTTGCCGAGCCCGCGTCGTCAGTGTTTTTGAAGCATACAAATGCGATAAGAGAATGGCCTGACTCTCTTTTTAGAAGCTCGACACTAGCATGGGCTACCTCTGACATTCCCCGCTTGATGCTGGCTTCAATCTCCCCAAGCTCCAAACGTTGACCACGAATCTTGACTTGCTTATCTTTTCGTCCAAGATATTCTATGCCGCCCCGGTCGTTGTATCTTACTAAATCTCCTGTTAAATAAAACCGACGTGGCTCTGATGGGACACATTGAATTCCCGAAAGAAAAACTTGCTTTGTTTTTTCCTCGTCATTCATGTAGCCGCGGCCTACAGTATTTCCTTGGACAACAAGCTCACCAATGCACCCAATTGGTGTAAGCTTATTGCAGTCATATGGTTCGACGATCCAGCAAGCGCTAGTGAAAGGCCGCCCAATAGTTCTAGGGTTGTCGTTTATACTAAACGAATGAGCCGCGCAGGCAATAGTAATTTCTGTTGGACCGTATCCATTGACTAACTTTACACGTCCACACCACGCACGCAGTGTATCTCTAGTAGGAGGTTCTCCAAGAACTGCTAGTGTCTCAAGCTGAGGTACCTCCTCTGGGTTAACAGTTTGAGCAAATGATGGTGTGAGCATGGCAAGGTTGACATTAGCTGCTCTCATGAATCCAGAAACATTTTGTAAGCGCTGCATCTCTGACGGCACACAGACAGTACCACCAAGCGCAAGAGTGATCAACATTTCTGCTACACTGACATCAAAAGTATAAGATGAAAATTGGAGGACTCTTGAAGCACTATTCATATCAAAGGCTTTTTGGAAGCCAAAAATATTGGTGCAAACAGCAGAATGCTCAATAACCGTACCCTTCGGTTTTCCAGTTGAACCAGAGGTAAATAGCACATAAGCCGCATTGCTGGGAGAGCATTTCTTTGTCTTTTTGCGAACTCTCTTTATGGTTTTAGAGAGCTCGTCCATCAGTGTGGACGATACAACAACCATACTCTTGGCCAACCCCTCGCAGGATGAAGCCGTTGTTGGTGACACAAGGATGACACTGGCACCAACTTCATCTATGATCATCTTTCTTCGATTTATCGGATGTGAGGGATCAAGCGGAAGATATGCTGCGCCAGCCTTCAAAATACCCAAAATAGTAATAACAGCCCAAGAAGATTTCTCCATACAGAATGGAACGACAACTTCTGGTCCTGTATCCATAGTTGAAAGATGACAAGCCAAAAGGCTAGACAAACGGTCAAGTTCCGCATACGTCAGAGAAGCTTCAGTTGAGAAGACGGCTTGATGATTTGGCGCTCTTCTAGCTTGGTCCAAGATCAAGTCATGAACACAGCTGTCAACGCGGTCGATTGACGGATTCCATTTGGTGGCTTGTTCGAGGTCCCACGTGCCAGCTATAGAAATAGAGCCAAGCAACGTATCTTTTTGTTCACACAACTGCTGAACAACGTTGGCAAAGTGCATAGACAATGCTTGGAGTCTCCATTCAGAAACTACATTCGCATCATAGATGAACTCCAACCCTACTTGCTCGTCATCTAGATAGCATTGCAGCACTAGCGGGTAGCTGAGATAATTCTGCAATACTTTCTCATACAACTCACTATTAGAGTTGGCTGAAACCAGGAGAGAGTCAGCTGTACTATGAGTATGCGCAGGCTGAAGTATGAGAAGGCTGGTGAAATCACATGCCCGCTGGGCTTCTTTGCTCACTTTTGAAATATTCTGCAGGCCAAATTGTTCAAACGGAATCATTTCAATAGCTTGATTGTGGACATATTGGAGAAATGAGCACACTGACTGTTGGCGATCAAGTTGAACTCGTATAGGGACAGTGGCAACAACCAAGCCAGGGACAGACTCCAGGCCTTGGAGGTTGGCATTGCGGCCAGAGGCTATAGTACCAAAGCAGATGTCATTGGTGTCACTATATTTTGATAGCACAATCGCCCATGCAGCACGCAGAATTGATGCTTTGGTAATTGATGGGCTGTGCAGCGAGGGAAATTGTATATTGTGGGTCATCACACGCGTCACTTTGCTCTGCGACCGTTGCGCAGGTTCATTAACAGTGGGAAACGAAGCTGGCTGGGCACCTTGAAGCTGAGAACGCCAATAATTGCTGGCTGCCTCTTGATCCAGTCCCATTGTATAGTTGACGAAATGAACATATGGCATGAGCGTTGGCACGGTCGTCTTGTGGTAATTTGCGGATAGAGTATTGAAGATGAGCGGTAGACTCCAGCCATCGAAGATGCAATGATGAGCACTGAGAACAAAGTAGGCAACATTTTCGGTTTCTCTAAGAATTGTGTACCGACACAGCCGTGAACCGTAGCTCATTGTCAGATTTTGGGACCTTTGCATGTAATCGTCAAGGCTTAACCCCTGAGCTAAATCCCATGTAGTATCATTTTTTATCACCACCTGAACGCCAATATCGTCAACCAAAGCAACTCTTGTTCGTAAATTCGAGCAAGCTTCAACGGTTTTCTCCCAGGCGGTTTGGAATTTAGCAATGTCGACATCTGCCGACAGTCTGTACGTCTGTTTGGCGATGTAGGAACCGGGCTGGGTGGTTGACAAGGCCAAAAGACCTTCCTGGAGTGCCGTGCATGGAAATGCATCTTCAATAATAGAGCTCTCAGGCAGGCCACACAGCACTCTCAAAGTCTTCACCATGTCGGGTTTATCAATGATGCCACTCAAGAGACTGAACGGGCGAATCTCAATAGATTTAGCATGATCAGCATCCACCTCCACAGCCCTCAGTGCTACCGCCCACAATCGCGGATCATTAAAAATGTCTTTGACAGAGAGCGATAAACCAGCCTTGCGAGCTGCCGTGACAAGTTGGATTGCCACAAGCGAATCACCGCCAACCTGAAGGAAACTGTCATCTCTTCCTATAGATTCTGGTGCAATCCTCAACTCTTCTGCCCACAAGTGCTGCATACGAATCTCGGCAGCACCCACCGGCTTCTGCCTCTTATTAGACGCAAGGGAATATTGTGCCAACTTATCCCGACTGAGTTTTTTCGTAGAGTCACGTAGCCTGTTCCTGTCCAATTTCGCTGACGAGACAACGGGCATATAGCAGCACGGAATAAAAAGCTTAGGGATCATATAAGGAGGAAGTGATATGCCAAGTTCACCAATTGCCGCCGTAATGAGTTCTCGCGTTTTCTCTGTGAGAGGCAGGAACAAGTCATCGCTTTCCAGACTGGACTTGCTAGCAGCACGCCTTTCTTTAGTAAAACAGATATAGGCCGCCAATTGGGAGCCTGCTTCCGTCTTGAAGACATCAACAGCTGTTTGGCAAACGCCTTTCATGCTGTTTTGGATATGATGTTCAATATCACCGAGTTCAATGCGAAGACCCCGAATCTTGACTTGAGTGTCTTTACGACTAAGGAACTCCATAGTCCCATCGGGATTATAGTAAGCCAAGTCTCCCGTTTTATAAAACCGATTCCAGTACCTTGATTCACGATAAGGCGCCCATCTTGGCATCTCGGTGACAATCGCTTCATTAGTTTTCTCAGGGTTGTGGAGATACTCTCGCAGAACAGTTGGACCCTGTACAACTATTTCACCAACAGTTCCCATCGGCGCCAGCCGTTGAGGATCTGTAGGGTCAACGATCCAACAGAATGCACCGACGGGTCGTCCGATATTGAGGTTGGATTCGTTTACAGAGTAACATTCCTGTATACTGCTGAAGACACATGTTTCTGCAGGCCCCCAGGCGTTGATAAGCCTAGTTTTTCCAACCCACATGTCAAAGACATCACGCTGAACAGCTTCTCCTATAAACAACATAAGCTCGAGGTTCGGTACCTCTGCGGGGTTGATTGTTCGTGCAAACGATGGCGTGAAGTAAGCCCAGCTAACTTTCTTATCGCGAATGAACTGGACAAGACTGTTCATTCGAGAATCCTCCGAGGGCACACAGCAACACGCGCCGGTAATAAGAGGTTGTATAATCTCGCCTACTGAGACGTCAAAGACATAAGCAGAAAACTGCAGCATCTTGACGCGAGGCGTCATGCCAAGTCTTTTGGCAATGGCCACCTGGCTTGTGCAAACCGAGCCATGTTCCATCACCAGACCCTTGGGAGTTCCAGTGCTGCCAGATGTAAACAAGACATATGCGGCGTTCCGCGGCGATATCTCTACTTTTGGTCCACGCGCGCTACACTCGTAATGCACGAGCTTCTCATCCAAGGCTTGACATACTTCAACAACCGAATCCACCAATCCGGCACATAGCGACGAGTACGTCGATGAGGCCAAGGCCACCTTAGCTTTGGTCTGAGAGACAACTTGTTTCAGTCGCTGCTCAGGATGAGAAGGATCTAATGGAACCCATGCTGCCCCGGCCTTGTTGATGGCTAGTATGGCAACAACATACCAGGCCGACTTCTCAAAGCAAACGTGAACTAAATCTTCTTTTTGGATGGAGAGCTTATTTACGAGATGATGGGCTAGTCTGTTTGACGCTCTGCTAAGCTCGCGATACGTAAAGTTCTTGTCCCACGCGCTGACTGCGAGATCAGTTGGCCGCCTCAGGGCTTGGTTCTCAATCATCTGGTGCACGCAAAGATCTATAATCTCCGGCACTTCCGGGTTGTATTGTTTTGCGCGTTCCAAATCCCATTCTCCGGTAACAGTAATTGTGCTAAGCGGCCGGTCCGATGGCTGCAGAAGTTGCTGCACAACATGGTCAAAGTGATGGAACAACGCTTCCAACGCGTCGCCACTGATAGAATTCGAATCATACGTGACCTGCAAGTTGACATGGTCATCACCAAGAAGGGCTTCAAGAACAAGTGGGTAGTTGAAGTAATTCTCCGTGGACGTGCCAGACAGTTTCTTTTCCGCAGCACTACCACGCAGCAATATCGCGTCCTCAGATTTGGCGTCAGCGGCAGACGCCAATGATCTTGCCGGCTGGATCACAAACAAATTCGAGAAGTCGCACGCATCTCTCGCATCTTCGCTGAGCTTTGCAATATTCTGTAATCCATATTGCTCGAATGGAACAATGTCAGATGCCTGCGCCTGGATGCTCTGCAGAAATCTGGCGACAGACTCATGGCGTTTCAAATGCACCCGAATCGGCACCGTAGCAATCACGAATCCAACCATATGATTAATTCCGGGCACAGGTGCTTGTCTTCCAGAGACGGTTGTACCAAAACAAATGTCATCTGTATCACAGTATCGGGCTAATACAAGGGCCCAAGCAGCTCTCAATATGGTAGCCTTTGTAATGGACGTATCAGAGGCGTGCGGGAATGAAATCTCCTTTGCCATCACACGGCTTATCATCTCAGTTTTCGAGTTGACGGTCCGAGGAAAGTTGGCCCGTCGGGCATCCTGCAGCTGTGTCTTCCAGAAGTTACTTGCAGCATCCTGATCGACAGATCTGATGTACTTGATGAAGCTCGAATATGGTTGCAAGGCCCCTGCCTCTTTGCCATAATAAGTCTGGTACAAGGTATCAAGGGTCAGACGAGCAGTCAATCCGTCAAAGATTGCGTGATGGATGATCCAAACAAAGTATGACTTCCCATCGACGTCATCAACCAGTGCATACCGACACAAGCGTTGCCCATAAGTCATTGCAATTTCCTTTGCTTTCGCCGCGAACGAATCCATCGTTTCACCAGCTGTTTCCTCCCATGTTGCGTCACCCTTGATTACCGCTTGAATGGTCTGACCATTCACAGGAAGCACTCTGGTACGAAGGTTATCGCAACGGCCTACTGTCTTCTCCCATGCCTCTTTAAAGCGCGGGATATCAACATGACTTGGCAGCTCATATACCTGCCTCGTCATGTACGATCCGGGCTGCTTCTCTGCCAACGCCATAACACCAGCTTGAAGCGCTGTGCAGGGAAATGCATCCTGGATGACATCGTCATCTGCCAGGCCGCATTTGGCTCGAACTTGATCCATGATGGAATCAACCTCCGTCTGGGGCAGTAAACTCAGAGGTTCAGCGTCATACACCTCATTATTTTCCCCGTCCAAAATCGCAATAGCAGCCATCTTTGTGAGGCCCGGGTTAGCAACGATAGTGGCAGCCGTCAACCCAATGCCATACTTTTCGGCCAATGCAACAAGCTCAATGGCGTTGATCGAATCTCCGCCAAGGCTCAAAAAGTTGTCCCTTGTTCCAATATCCTGGGGGTCAATATTGAGAACTCTGCCCCAAAATTCCCGCAGAACCAGTTCCGTCTCTTGCGTTGGGATCTCGTCGTGTGGAATTCGATGAACATCGACGCGTGCTGCTCCTGCAGCCATACGCGCCCTCTTCTCCTTGGGCGAGAGGTCAGAGTCCATCGAGTCCCAGTTTGTCAAAAGTCGATACAGCGCTTTTTCATCCACCTGCCCCGTAGGGGCCATGGGAAGCTCATCGAGCACAGTCCATTTCTTAGGAGCGGGAAATTTTTCATCTGCACCACGGTCCTTCATCTTCCGAAGGAGTTTGCGGGCTCTTTTGATCACGATGGAGGCGTCTGTCTGCTCATGATCGCCTGTTGGCTTGGCTAGAGAAATAGCCACAGTCCACTCCGGCTCTTCATCTTGCAAGGCCAGATTCAAAATCTTTGCCTGCTTGAGAGCTTCATCTTTCAGAAGCTCTCTTTCCATTTGTTGTCGCTTTTCAATTTCTTCGCTAGCCATGATTGCGTAGTATTCTTGTGCAATCGTTGTTGTAGTGAGCTTGCCTAAGCTGTGTGCAAATGCATCCAAGAAAGGAGCCTTTGGATAGCTTGCAATTGCAGTTACCACACAATCACAGCTGCAGCAGGAAGGGAAGAGGAGAAGGGCTGTTCATCAATATGAGCAGACGGCCCTTGAGACATGGCCCGTACTCCATCCTACTGCGGAGTAGTATTATTAGTTTAATAATGTCTATCCGAGGGGTGGTATTTTCTCCTCGATGAAGGGCAAGCCACACGGGCGAGAGCAACCATCAACGCCCAAGAGAGACATGAAGTGGATATACCGGCAATAACCCATCCGCAAGTTGGCGTTCAAACCTCCCTGTACCATTAGTAAAAGTAAGGTATTTTTCAAACACATCTCGTTCAACGCGGCGTCATTTCCCACGGTCCTCCATGAAGAGTATTTTGCAGTGCTGTCGGCGTCATGCTCTGTCAATGGAGGTTAAGATCACGTCGCGTCGCGTATAAAAACCGCCATGTCGTGATCGGTTCTAAGCTCAAGGTTGGTTCGGTCATGACACTCGCGTGAGCGTGGAATGCATGTCGACGATCACCTGCATCCCTTCTATCACATTCCTAGTTTCACAACCAACAAATCAAGAGAAATGAGGCTGCCTCCAAGCCAGTAGGCAGTTCCCACGTCTGAGGAGTGGCTTGAAGTGCTACCCAAATTACATATGCAAGGGAGGCCTTTACAGAATCCCAGCAGGAATTAAAGGGAGCTTCATCGGTCGGACTAGATTGGCACAATCACTTTTCAGAGGTGTTGCGACGAGTAAAGTAGCCAAAGGATGCTAGACAATCCGGTTGACTCAACAATGGATACGAAGCTTGCAAGGTAGGACAATTACCTGCATTGATTGACTGATTGACTTCTCGTCAAACACTTTTCGTGTGATTGCCGACACCCTCCTCGCATCATGTTTCATATCCTCATAAATGAGTGAAGCAGCGAAAAAAACGGTGTTTGACGTAAAGCAAGACATGATGTGGAAATGTCTCGGGTGGTGTTTTGCTCATGACCAATGAAGTGCAAGTGCCAACATATATGTCTTATGCTACGTAGGTAGATGGAGGTATACACTTGAGCCGCTCCAATGCTCCGACAGCTCTTTGTGTCGCACGATATACAAATGTCAAGTCATGGGATATGTATACTCTTGTGAAATTCGGGAATGGAGAGTTTTCCAAGCTCGACTCTTTTCACGTGTAAGAGTATGGGGGACCGTGTATAAAGGCGGCTTAGTAAGATGGCAGGTGCTTATCGACAGCAGCAACAGCCATGAAGCACCTACCCTGCAGTCAATAAATATCTGGCCGCAAAAGACGCGCATTCATGACAAAATATGAGACGTGTCTAGATAAAATATTAGTTGATAAATTTACCTCGCAAGTAGAGTATAGAAAAGTAGAGGATAGAGTGTTAGGTATAGGGTAGGCGGTGATACGCTGCTGCCATCTTCAGATCCTCTAGCCAAAGACTTGTTTTACGGAGCACACTTGCAACAATAGACTGGCGATAACGTGTCACCCTTATCTTCTTCTTTTCATTGTCAAAGCCTGCTTACATATTACAAGTGGCAGCATTCATTCATACTCTGTAGCCTAATCTCGATTCCATGGCCAATCCCGGCCTTGAATCCCGGCCTCACCGGAGAGCATCGCCCATTCACATGCTCAAGGTTTAGTATGAACACGCGATCGTACTTTGCAACGCCACGCGAGCTTTAGAGCCCTTTGGCGTGGATACACACTAGCAAAACTAGCCTGCGGGAGACTTGCAAGCAGCTCCAGAGAAGTTTATGTGGCCGTATCAAAAATCCCCAGATTGTCCAGGCTTCCGTCATTGGCCACGCCTCCTCTGTCGTCATCACTCATCATAGTCGGCAGATCGGACTATCGATCTGTCTTGGAATGCTGCATCAGTCTACGTGAATGAGCCTACAGTAATCGTGTCATCAAAAAGATGCCAGAGGAGATGAAAGAAAACCAGCATTTACATAGCAGTATTATGTTCTGATAGCAGTGAAATACAACAAAAATCAAGTCCAGTTAGCTGTATGCTTTGCGGCATGACTAAGCTCAGCCTCAGGGGTGGCAAGCTCATCACAAGACAGCGTCATTATCGCCGACTTGAAGCACATGGCCACATGCTCTCGTGGCCCTTGAGAGAGAAGAAAAAAAAAAGAAGCTCAACAGGCAGCCAAAGGCAAGCCTCTTATTGAAACCTGGCCTCATCACGCCTGATATCCAAATCGTACACGCGCAGTAACGCATCCACTTTTTATTTTTTTTCTTCTGACCCGGTTTGCTGTCACCACAGAAGCCAATAGAAATCGGATAAAGCAAGGCTCCAGCTCCTCCAAGCCACCAGCCACCACTAACCAAACAAACCACTGCTCTGCTTCCACCGTTTCCTCTTCTTCTCCTTATCTTCTTCCAACTCAAAACCGCCTCCTATTCCGCTGTCATTACCACTGACAGGCAATTTTCAATCTCTTGCCAGGCATCTTTTTGCCCAGCCAAAGCTCGACTTTTTTCCTCTCTGAAGCTACCCCTCACCATCATCACCCACTACAGCTGCCTGCTGGCCTGCGCGCCATCTCGGAGCTTCATCGTCATCGCGGCCATTTGCCTAACGTCACGACCCCTCAGCTGGCGAACCTCTTTGCTGCTCGACAGCGATTAAATTCTACAACATGGCTCCTCCTCCACCAAACGCCAATCTCCCGCTACAGGAGCGCTTTTTGGCTCTAGCCAAGACGCTGCAATGTACGTTGCCGTCGAATCCCGTTTTTTTCCTTGTCTGCCGGATTTGCACGTGCATCTTTGCTAACGCTTATCTCTTTCTCCGCATAGTTGCTTGGTTTGTCGGGTATGACTGCTCCCAGTCTTTGAATTAGCTGCTTCTCAACTCTGCCTTGATCCCATACTGCCCTTCGAGTTAACCTCGCATCCTCTGCGTTAATCCGCCGACGCCTGAAGACGAGGAAGATCCGGGAAGCCCCAATAGACGGAACAAGTTCAAGGGACCTCAGGGGCTGGGGGATTCATGGGCAGACTTGGTTGATAAAAATAGGACATACGACTGATGCTTTTGTTCTCTTTCAGGCACCTGACTCTTATTCTCACAACCTCTCGATATGCCTTGTCATGGCTATTCATGAACTACTATAGTGGCATGGCACAGTTCTCATACCGGACGTCATTTGCCGCTGCCGCTCTTACATATGGAATCGTCGTCTACAAAACACAACGAGCTCGCGCAAAGACCGGAACCAAGGCCCCCGGCGGCTTCATCGGATTGCTTGCTGATGAGAATGTTCAGTATCTGGGTAAGTCCGATTATCGATGTGGACATGTTGTTCCGCTGCTAGCCATTGAGCAGCAGCACCCGTTGCCGTTGTATTTGCTAACGCTCAGTTACAGCCATGGCCCTCGTCTGGCTCTTCTCTCCTCAGTATCCCCTCGCTCTTCTTCCTTATTCGGTCTACTCCATTTTCCACGTCGCCACCTACTCTCGAGCCAACCTGATTCCCGTCTTCATGCCTCCTCCGCCTGCCGCCGACGGCGCTGCGCGACCCAAGGTCAGCAACCCATTGGCCGACAAGATCGGCAACTTTGTCAAGGAATACTACGACTTCTCTATGACTGTCGTCGCCTACCTCGAGATTAGTCTGTGGGTTCGAGTTTTCCTCTCAGCCATCCTGTTCCAGCGTAGGTCGTGGATTCTGCTTGGCCTGTATACTACATTCCTTCGAGCTCGTTACGCCCAGAGCAGCCACGTCCAGTCCTCCTTTGCTCACGTTACCGCGCGGGCCGACCACTTTGTTGGGGCTCAGGGAACCCCCCCTCAGCTCAAGAAGACGTGGGACATTGTCAAGAGCATCGCCGGGCAGTTCCACGATGTGACTGAGCTTAGCAAGTACGTCAGTGCTGGTCCTGCCAAGAAGACGTCATAAATGTCAAAATCGATTCGACGTCCAGCCGACGACAAACTCTGATAGCAGAGCGATATGCTTTAACCGTACTGCACACGGGGCTTTCAGCGTGATTGAAAATGGAATTTGGCAGCCCTGCTGTTACGTCCCATGGAGGGGCGAAATGGCGGGGTGCCTCCGGCGACTGCTTGCGTTACCACGGCGTAGGTTTGCCGGTTGTTTGACTTGGATCTTGACGAAAATGAATCTCTGCAAACTTTGTGACTCGGACGTTGACCGTTGGAGTTGAGAACCTCGGCCTTTTTCTGGTAGAATAAGGTCAAATCGGGAGTGAAATCGACCACCTGTGGATTACAACAATTGGGAGGTGAAGCAGAGAAATGCTTCCCCTTGGTATATCTGGATGGATTACATCGACGAGAGAGAGGGGGAGCAAGGGATGGGCGTGCAATGGGATTATACTGGCTGTTTGTTGATGTTAGTGTTGGGGATTTTTCTCTCAGCTTTACAAGTATAATAACTACGTGTTTGGATCCCCTGAAACTAAAACAGGAAAAAGAAAAAACAATTGAGCTTGAAGATGCTATTACATATATAAATCTTACCTGCTGTGAGATGATTTTTTTTTTATATTATATATATCAGCTACGAATTGTTTTTTTTTTTTTTATGGTGGATTGTGTATAGCTTCACTTTTTTACAGAGAAGCTGCTTGTCTTGATGTCATTGACATCATCCATTCTGTGACGCCACTGTGGCTCCGGACGCTAATGGACAGCAGATAGAGGGTCCGAGGGGTGCTATCGTGGGGCAGGCTGACGATGACGTCGCCTAAAGCAGCCCGCTGAAGCTTCTACTACAGGCACTAGAACACAGTGAAGCTCTGCTACAGACAGGCACTGGAACACAGTGAGGCAGTGCCACTTGTTCTATGGCGCTGCTTACTGGCTTATTGCCGTCCATTGTATATTCCTAGGCGCCTGATGCCTGGCGGCGCTCTCGCCAATTCAATTAATTGATGCGCTGCCTGGCGCTGCAAGCAATCACCGTCAACTGATCAGCGGCGAGGTCATCGATCCGGCAGCCTGGCGCAAGAACTCGGACCTTGTATCGATCCAGGCCCAGAACGTCACAATTTCTATCGCTCCTCTGTTTGAGGGACTGTGGATTAGGAGATTCTAGCAGAGACAGCAGAAGCGGAATCTTGCAGCGTCACGTTTCTCCTCTTCTTGGCTTCTCTCCTGCTCGCCTCGCACACGCGCAATGGCCTCGATTTTGCGACAGATTATTGCGAGCCCGCGGGTGCAGCATGCAGAAGCTGGACTTGACCTCTGCTATGTGACGGATTTTATCATTGCAACGTGAGCAACGGGCATCCATCTATCAATCCATCCAGCATACAAAAGAGTTGCTAACCATGGACTCGCGCATTCCAGATCCGGCCCCTCACAGACGTACCCCCAGCTGGCCTACCGAAACCCCCTCGACCAGCTCGTTGCCTTCCTCGACTCAAAACACGGTGAAAATTGGGCGATATGGGAATTTCGTGCAGAGGGGACAGGGTATCCAGATGAAGCCGTCTACAATCGGATATGGCATTACCCATGGCCAGACCATCATCCCCCGCCATTTCGGCTGGTGCCCATGATAATGGCGAGCATGAGGAACTGGCTCCACGGCGGGGATGTGTCAGACGGACAGACTGAGAACAACAAGATGCCGCAGCCGCTGTCTTCTAACCCGCCAAATGGAGACGGCACAAAGGCTATCACGGAGCCAGCCAAGACGGAGAGAAATAAAAACAGAGTTGTCGTGGTCCATTGCAAGGCGGGCAAGGGAAGGAGTGGTACCGCCAGCTGTAGCTACCTCATCTCAGAGGAGGGCTGGAAGGCGGAGGATGCTCTAACGCGGTTTACCCAGCGTCGTATGCGGCCTCAATTCGGCGCTGGAGTATCAATTCCTTCGCAGCTCCGATGGGTCGGTTATGTTGATCGTTGGACAAAGGGCGGGAAGAAGTATACAGATCGGCCGATCGAGATCGTTGAGATCCACGCGTGGGGGCTTCGAAATGGTGTCAAAATGGATGTCGAAAGCTTCATCGACGAAGGCAAGAAGATTGAGACGGTGCACACCTTTACAAAGGAAGAGAGGGTGGTGGTTGAAGGAGACGCACCCGAAGGCGGCGGCCTGTCTGAGATTATGTGGGATCTGGCAGGGTATTCAACGCAGAAAGAAAAGGTTCCTGACGCCGTGGAGTTTTCCGAGTCTACTAATGACGAGCCTAAGAAGAAGGATTCTTTTGACCCTCCACCCTCGCCGCGTCCTTCTGATTCATCGATGGAGCAGATGCTTCGACGGAAGAGCGCCAAGCTGATCGAAAAAGTATCGCCGCCAGGATCGCATTCCAAAATTGACAAGTTCAGAGCCATGATTACTGCCGAATCAAGCTCCCCAACACCATCCTCCCCATCCGAAGTCCGCACAGAGACTCCCGACGACGCAGAGCCCGGCGGTATGGCCGTCATTTTCAAGCCGAAAGACCCTATTCGCATTCCTAACAGCGATGTCAACATTTCCGTCGAGCGGCGAAACAGGACATCCAAGTCGATGGGGCTGACAATGGTCACAGCCGTTGCTCACGTGTGGTTCAATGTGTTTTTTGAAGGAAATGGCCCCGAACAGCAGGGCAAAGCGGATTCCAATGGCGTTTTTGAAATTGAGTGGGAGGCCATGGACGGCATCAGAGGCTCTAGCAGGAAAGGAACGAGAGCGTTTGACCGCATGTCAGTAGTATGGCGACTTGCCGACAGCGGTGAGCCCAAGGCGGAGGAAGTGGTCGTCGAGCCCAAGGAAGGCGAGCCAGTACCGCAAACCAAGGCGGCAGACTGGAAAGGCGCCGATGCCACAAAGACCTCAGGCGCGGAAAAGGACCTTGGACTTCGGCAGCAGAGTCCTCTCAGTGCAGACGTCAGCAGGGCTAGTAGCATTAAGAGTGCCGAGGGTATTGTGAATCAGAATCAAGACCAGGGGCGGGGTGCGAGTGTCGACGAGGTAATGGAAGGTTTGAAGCGCAGTGGACCGTCAGGGGAGGATTTGGATGAGGGGAACAAGAAGAGCTAAAGAGAAATGATGAGTAGAAACAGAATTGAGGAACATGACAGGCTTGGTTGGTTTGGGAGGCAGCTGGATAGCTGATGATAACAACAACGCAGCAGGTGATTTGGTTAGACATAGTATAGTAACTTTGATACCACCATTGAAGACTTTGTTTGTTTCTTAAGCCTGGCTTAATGTATTATTGCCTTTGTGCTTGTAGAACAAATTCAAGAGACAATGTTTAATGAATTGGCGGATATTTCTTTAATGATGATGAATATATAAAATACGACAATGTCTAATTACAAGACCGTATATCTGCGTAAATCTACCAAGTAGCATCTGCCATGCGCAAAGCCAGTCCCTACACAATGAACAGAATGCCCCAAGTAAAACTATAGCTCTTACACCATAATACATTAATCGTAATTACCTATAGGTCGTATAACCTCCTTGAGGTGCAACCAAGACTCGCTTCTCAATTTCTCTAACGTCAGATAGATAGAATGAGGGAATGGTTTATTCCTTTCGTATGGCCATAGTTTTGTAAATGCTTTTCCCCTTGCTGGTATGAAACGGGTCGTAGTATACAAGGAATGGTTTGGCTGAAAGGGGTGTCGTATATGGCTGAGAGATTGTATCTGTTGTACATCGGTGCGTTTGATTTGATGCATGTAAATAATAAATCCAAAGAGATTTCTTTTGTGAGGGATGAAATAGGTAAGAGTAATTGCCATCAGGCGGGAGCTCGTCTAAAAAGGTAAGGGGAATGGAAGGAATTGTTGATTATAGCAAGAATTTGTGTTTCGCTTGGTCGTATCCCTCATAAATGACACCATATAGCATTCGTATACAAGAATCGTGTCGCTCAAATAACGGCAACACTCAGAATTTGCCGAAGAAAGGTGGAAATCAAAGACGTATATATGCATATCATGTCTGGTCCACCAGATAAAGGGATATCAATGCGCTCCCCTCGTTTTCTTGTAGGTGGAAACTCCGGCCTTGGAAAAAAAGAAAAAAGGCTGATCCAAAATGTCCAAAGTACTCATATCATCCACGCATGTGGCTGGTCAAAACATTCATCCCATCCTGTCTTTCCCGAGGCCCAAAATCTCCTCATCGTCGCCAGCGCAGCGCTGGTGCAACCTCCGGTAAAAGGATCCCGAACACCATTCAACAAGTACATCTCAACAAGCATTTGATCCGCGACAGTCCCGGTTGCCGCAGCCGTGCCGGCTACTACCACCGGCCATAGTATGTGATCGAGAAGCGGAAGAAATTCAGATGTGGTATCGAGAAGGTGTAAGAGGTTGGCTCGGTGAATTCGCTGTAGCTCTGCACACGGCTTGCAGGAGGAACACTGAGAGGTGCACGGCAGTGTCAAGGCACCAAAGACAGCTACTGCGGATTTAAAAAGCAGTGAGACGAGGAGGAGGTCGTTTGCTCTCTTTTCGTCCATAGACTCGGACATGAGCGGGATAGGATACATGTCGATCCGATGAAGTACCTCGCAGAGGCTGGGCTCAGAAAGGCCATCCGAGGTTGCGGCCTCCAGCCTGAGGCGGTTGATGAGAAACAATTCTCTGAATAAGGGTGCGGGACAGTAGAATAGCGGGCTGCTGCCGATTTCGTACAGAGCCATGACATCGTCAACGTCAAAGTTACAGGCGTCGGCCATCTGCGCATGGCTAGGGCTGGTGGTATTAAACACGGTGATGCCTCTAGAAATTAGATTAGCTTAAAGTGTGGTATAGACAGTAATCATGGCAACGTACATGACAAAGCTTTGCATCAACAACGGGGTTGTGGAAGAGCTCATCAGCTTTCTTAGGCCACCGCAGTGTTTAATCAACAAAAGGTAGCCATCAGCATGGAGGCGCCAGGAGAGCGAGTTGGACACCAGGACCTATGCAAGGTAAGCTATGTTTCATCATCAAGTGCTCCGTAAGACGAGCGTGATGGGAAATGAGAAAGTAGATGCTTACCTCTGCGCTCATCAAGTGGGCCATACTGGAAAATATGTTGAAGACGTTTCCGGGGTAGCTCCGTTGAATCTCATCGTTGAGGGCGTGGATGGATTTGCCAATATGGCGGTAGAATTCCAGCCACAAGTGAGCCGCCGGTCCAGTGGTCGTGGGCTCCAGGCTCAGGCTGTGTATTATAGATACACACATGATGCGGTAGCCAACTGCTATCGCAAGAATGCAATGGCGATTCGCAGTCGAGAGCGCCTGGAGGGCCTCGCCATTCAGCTCCACTATCCATGCAGGGTTTTGCACAATCTGCCTTGCGCGCAGCCTTGGTAGCAGCAGGTTATTATCTGAAAAGCAAGCATGTTAGGCATGGGAGCTGATTTAAACATCTTGTGGACTGGCGCATGCATGTACGGGGGGTGGCAGCCAAAACGGAAAGGTCTGGGTGAGATGAGATGGACATGGAGATTTGGGGGGGGGATGAAAAGAGTCTAATGGATGGCAACGTACAGTATTGTATAGCATCTACAAAGTCCCACTGCTCTGGTCTCAGATCGGGAGGGATATGGATTTGCCCCGTATCGTTGGTAGGGCCAAATCCAAATCGCCTTCTGCCCGTGGCCAGCTGGAGCCTGGAATCTCTCTTTTTCTGAGGGCAGCTCCCATTTTCTTCATCCTCGTATTCTCCTCCGCGAATAATCGTCTTCTTGACGGCCGCGATCAGGCCAGAGGTCGAGTCGCCAGGTGAGGCGTCGGAGATGGTGCCGGCATCGCTGCTCCGATCGCTGTTGGTGTTGGCCTTTCTCCTACGGGATCTCGGCGACGTGCTGGATACCGAGGCGCCTCGTTCCGGCGTTGATTTCGGCGATCGTGTCGCGCCCGGACTACGCCTCGAGTGTCTGGCCGCCGCCGCCGCCGCCGCGCCGGGTCGGATCTTGACTTTTTGAAGCCTCGAGACCTTGCCCGTGGGCAGCCACGTGAGCGGCCTGCTGTTGTTGTAGCCAGGGCAGACCATGCCCGCGGCGCTGCAGTTGCCACACACCGGAATCCTGCCGTCGCACGGCGATTCGCGGCGGAGACACTCCCAGCATTGCGGCCTTTTCGAGGTCATCTTGGCCGCCAGTTGCGCCTCATGCTGCGGTGCCGAGAGCTGGAGGCAAAGAGCGAGAATCTTTGGATTCCGGATTTAGGCACCGCGGAGGGCGCTTCGGTCCCGTGTGTTTCGAGCGGCAGTGGGCGTTGATCACCAATCTGTAGGCGTTCGATCTAAGATGTCGCGGGGTGTGGCGTTTTGCTTGATCCGGAGGGCTAAAATCACCTTAGCTGCGGCTCGTCTTGGCGGGCTCGGGCTTGGTTTTGTTCCAGGTCAGGTAATCAGCTCATACGGAGCAGACGAGAAATGGAAACCCGGCGCCTCTACGGCGGAATGTTGGATAAAGCAAAAGAGACCGGAGTACGGAGTAGCAAAAAAGTTGACTCAGAACGCTCGGACAAACTAACAGTGCGCCAAAAGAGCAACGCAAACACGGGGGATAAAGGGAAATTGGGAATACCCAGAGCAGCACCTAATAGGCCATACAGTAGCAGAATAGAATTAGGTAGTTGGAATTATCTAGGTCCGAGGATGGTTGGTGGTGCTACCTTGGTAGAGAGCATGATGATATCACTCCGAGACGGCATCCCACTTCTGGCGCCTCTTTCATTCATCACTTGAAATCTCATCCAAATCAGCCGTTTACCCTTCAAGCTTAGCACGCTTTGGGTTCCCTGCTGGCGTGCGCTCTGCTACTCTTCTACTGCCAAACAAGCAAACAAACAATGACCCCAGGTAACACGGAGTATTTGTACGAATGGAGCCTCAGCGAAGCAGCCAGACACAAGACCAGGCCTGGTCCCAAAAGCCCCAGGCGCAATATATCACAGAAATCCCCCCCCTCGGGTATGTGACCAATGATGGGACAGAGACACTCCCCTTTGGCCGAAGACCCTGACGACGCCCTACTAACGACTGCAGGCTTACCTACGATGCAGTTCTCTTGGCTGCTTTGGGCAGGGTTCCAACTCTACTCCGTACTGCTAGGCAAAGACCTCCATACTTGATGTTACGATAGCAACGTACCCAACTTCTATACACGTACCCCATACTTGGTGCTCCGAACTCCAAACTCCAAAACCCCAAACTCCACGCTCAACGCTTGTAAGCGCTCCGACGACGTGCAGCGCCAGTGACAGCACCTTCAGGCCCCAATCAAAGGCCATGTACGCATTAAATGGGGGACCTGCCCCCAGCCCCCAATAGCCTGATAGGCCTCCAGATGCACCCGCACCGATTTGGTCCTTTTCCTGCGCTAACACAACAGCCGGGAGCCGTCGCCCACGGCAGTGCTACGGCGGATCGACAATCCGCGCGCTGTCACTTATAGGCCTGTTTCCAGAACATGCAGCGGTCTCTAAATCTGCCCATGTATGATCGGACCGACGGCTATGCAGGATGCCACCATCCGGGGGGAGATGGCACGGTCAATCACAGTGGGGGAGCGTTTTGGAAAGATGGTGATTCTGGTCCGATGGGCTCGTGACAAAGGGGTGGGTGTGGTATCGCGTGCCGTGTCCTCTCAAGGGCCAAGGCTAACAAAGGAGTGAGGGACCCGAAGGATACTGGCTGGCCTCACATTTCCATCTTATGTGCATTTTAAACTCTGAGCACAAAGTACGGCATAGCCAGTGATGGCATTGCATTAGCAGGGCTAGACCAAGGATCCAAGGGGGGCGTCTTTTAGCGCAGAAAAATCAAGTCATCCGAGAGAAGGCTGCTGCTGTCATGGCCCCATTTGGTTAGGAGGACATACTCGCAGCCAGCAGGATTCGGCACCATATTCTGGTTGCTTTTACACGTCTGTACTCTTATACAGAGTCATTAAGGGAGGGGAATAGAAAGTTTACATGACTCTTTTCACTTGGCCGCCCACGAAATGTCACCGTGAACAGGGGTAAAGGACGCTACGTTCGGTGATGGCTGAAGAGGCCAAGCCATTCGGCCAAGGATGGATGAAAAACACACGTGCCTTGCAACTGGCATGCAAATCAGCTGCCATCCCAAGGGCAGATTCATGGTTACCCAGAACAGATACCCCATGTCACGTTAGCAGCTGAGAATCACAGGGCGATCCCAGCATCCCAACGTCATATCCAAGGATTCAACCACCTTGGACTTAAGATGTGGCGACTCTCCAACCAATGCGCCACCAACGCCAGCTGACAAAAAGACGGAACGGAATTAATCCCGCTTACCCTAGAGCACCCGGCCGGCTTGCAGGATGCTGGTCCCGATAGAGTTGCGCTGTCTGGAATCAAGCTTCGTCCGCCGTGGTCCGTTGGCTGCTTGCTTTTGGAGATATATGACCTTTCGCCTCTTGCCAGCAGCCGTAAGCCCATCCTCTTTTTCCCGCGTCTGACCGGACTTGAACATCCACGAGGTTTAGTTCGCCTTGGCGGGGTTAACGTTCTAAAGAGTTGCAACCAATTATTGAGCAATTAGTCAACGGCGGCTTGCATATTGGACAGGTGAAGGAGGTCAGATGGACGCTCATCGAGAGCTTAATTATTCGCCTCCGTGGCAGTCTGACGGCGGATTTTAGTCTCCAAGTACCCTCTGCAGTCACGGCACTCTGGACGTTAAGCAACTATTCCCCAGATTGTGTTGCATAGTCAAATCGGCTTGTTGGCTCTGATCGATCGATAAGCAACTGTCGGGCCTGCCGGAAATTTGCTTCCTTCCGAAGCTTCCGCACCCCAAGCCGGGGGATATATATAGCACAATTGACGGCAACGAAAAGAAAACAATAAGCCCACTCGTTGCCGTCACAGGTCGGATAGTCCTGCCGAAGAGCAATAGATGGGAATCAAGAGTTTGTTGGCGGATAGGTTTGGGATTAGTGCTGCCCAGTCATCTAAGTAATTCCATCCTTGTAATCGCGGCTGCGGGATGATATAATAAACACAAGACACCCCCGTCCACCGGCCTTCGCGGCTGTGAAAAAAATCCATACTCCGTATTGTCAGCAACAACGCAGCTTGGATCATAGATTACGAGAAGCATCAGGCACAGACAGGTTTTCCATCTGCTTCTGCTCCGTGCTTTCACCGGCTACTAGCCAACCGCCCCCCTTTTTTGCTCTGGTGCCCGACTGCTTGGATTCTCCGGTCCCCCAGGGCGGCATCCTATCGGCCTCCGAAGTTGCCGTCATCGTCCCTCTTGGATCTGCCTCTGACTTCCCCACACACACCCATTTAACCACCGGCAGGCCAGCCAAAAGAATCTTTGTCCTCTGCTTGAATCCTTTTTGGCACGACGGAACTAAAGGCGTGCTGGCTTTTTCTTGGTCTGCTCCTCCGTAAGCCCCCCTTTTAACCGCCTTGTTAGGTGTGCGCGGGCTTTTTCTCTGTTCGCTGGAACGAGACCCTCCCTCCATACGCTTAATCTTTTTTTTTTCTTCCCTTCCCTTTCGATACAGCCGAGCCGAAATTGCCTATACAGCCTGTTGTCTACCTAAAATCGGGTTACATACCGTAAGCCCTTTGCTCGCGCATCTTGTTTACACGGCGAGCGCGAGAAGAGTATCATGACGGCCGAATTTGAAGGCTCCGCTCCGGCTGGCCGGGTCCTCTCTTCGGGCTCGACAACAAGCCAACAGGCGGGAGTGTTTCCGCACGGTCATTTGGGCCATCTGAGCGCGTTTCAGGAGGAGGCTCTAGAGCGCTTCAAGTCGGTGCTACAAGCAAAGGGTCTGTGGCGCGCAGGGCCGCCGCCGTCGCACGATGACCAGACACTGCTGCGATATCTGCGGGCGAGGCGGTGGATAGTTGACGATGCGCTGGTTCAGTTCAAGGATACGGAGGAATGGCGAGCTGCAAACAACATCGACACGCTGTACCGGACCATTGAGCTTGATGCGTACGAGCAGAGCCGTCGCTTGGTATGTAAAAACATCTCCCATACCACTCCCTGCTGTGGATCGGACTGCTGACTTGTTTTCTCTATAACAGTATCCCCAATGGACTGGCCGCCGTGACCGCCGCGGCATTCCTCTTTACGTCTTCGAGATTCGCACTCTCGACTCCAAAACCATTGCCAACTACGAGAAGCAGGGTGCCAACAGCACGTTCTCACAGGCCAAGACCGATGGCAAGACCCCTCCCGGTCTTCTGCGACTTTTCGCCCTCTACGAGAACCTTACCCGCTTCAACCAGCCCTTTTGCACGCAACTGACGGACCGCGAGAATGCCGATGTGCCCGTCACCATGAGCACCAACATTGTCGACATCTCAGGCGTTGGCTTGAAGCAGTTTTGGAACCTAAAGGGCCACATGCAAGCGGCTTCGCAGCTGGCCACGGCGCATTATCCGGAGACGCTAGATAGAATCTTCATCATCGGCGCGCCCATCTTCTTTAGCACAGTGTGGGGCTGGGTCAAGCGCTGGTTCGACCCCATCACCGTGTCCAAGATCTTTGTGCTTGCACCCCATGAGGTCAAGCCCACTTTGGAAGCCTTCATCGACCCGAGGAACATCCCGAAGAAGTACGGCGGCGAGCTCGACTACTCGTTTGGCCAGCTGGGCATCCCCGACCCTGCATGGGATGGCGTTATCCGCTGGGAGAAGGGATATAACTCCTTCCCCAGCGGACCGCTGCTTTGGGAGGACGTGCCAGGCGAGGAGAGGCTGGCGTGCGTTCGGTTGGGCGCGGAGAATGGCAAGACGAAGAGAGAGATCATCTGCACGCTCCCCAAGGCGTGGAGCCCAGCCGAGAAGTCTTCCGATGAGTCGACAGCAACTGAAAGCTCCTCCGCCAACACCTCGACAAACACCGCCGCTACGACGATCAACGATGTGTCTGAGGGCACACAGACTACGGAAGATACCTTGGACGACGCCACTCAGACGGACGGCGCCGCCGAGGCCATCGAGAAGCTAAACATTCACAACGAGAAGACCGACGCCACCAAGACGGCAGAAGTGACCACCTTGGCCGCGGCCACTGCCGTAGCATAAACAAGCACATAAGACATACAAAGGCAAATGCATATCATTGAGCAATCCATATTCTTTTTTCTTTGGTTAGAGCCATGAATTATTGCATATACAGAATGCCTCTTCTCATGCTCCCTCTTCTCTTCGATTGTATATCATGGAGAGGAGAAGGGAGACAGAATTTTTTTTTTCATGATTGATTTGTTGGATTTTCGAGATATTTTTATATCATTCTCATATTAAGGGGAAGAGGAGGACAAATTGGTCGAGAAGAGACGAGGCGAGACGAGACAAGATCAGATGAGAATGGGGGATTAGGAGTATTATCCGGGTTGGGAATATAATTGGACTTGACATATACCAAATACTTACGGAGAACAATTTTTTTTTCTTATACAGACATGAATAATGTTGATGGGGTCCGGATTATGGATTTCTTTATTTTGATGACGATTGATCGCTCAGTGATATCTTTTATGCTCTAAAAATCTACCAGACATACAAACTCTATATGTAGCAAAAGACTGTGTGCATGGCATCTATATGTTCCCTCTATACTTTATTGAATCCTACTCCTTCTACTCCTCCACAACTCAACACCCTTCCCAATCTCCTCCCACGTCACTCCATCCATCACCAGCTTCATCGTCAAGCCTAGCTGCTCCGTTTCTCTATTTCTCGACTCGTCATCGAAGAAGAGCATATCCTCGAATCGAATGCCCGTTCTTTTCTGCAATGTTTCAAAATGCTTTATTTTGCTCCCGGGATATATCTCCAACCCTCCATCAAACACATCAAGCGAGACCTTCTTCTTGCTCGACGATGAAGACTTTCTATTATTGCTTTCCTCGTCCGGTGAAGCGAATGATGCCGTCGGCGGAATGTGTATTCCCTTGAGCAGCTCGCGAGCTAAGCTCGGGGCGCTCGTCCGTGACGCAACGCCCAGTTTGATTTTGTTCGGGCCATTGAGATACGGCAGCACGGCTAAGATCTCAGGTACCTCGTCGTAAAACGCAAACTCCTCGCCCGTGCGGTCCGTCGCCCCGCTATGCGTGGGATTAATCTTTAGCGGAGGCGTCACATGTGTGTCTACCCAGAACGGCCATAGTGTATAGTCAAGGTCAAAAACGATGAGTCTCGGGAACGGCAGTGAAGGATCGCATAGTGAGGCGGGGAGATCGAGGCGCGAGAAGGGAGACGGAGTTGAAGATATGGGAGTCGAGGATAGAGCTGAGGGTGTGGAGCTGAAAGTGGGAGTAACGGGAGTGCCGGCGGCGGAGGAGGAGGCGAGCGAGAGACTGGAGGAGGAGGTTGGAAATGATAGTTTTCGAGGCATCGTGATGGTAGTGGCAATAGCGCCTGGGTGTATATGAAGAGAGAAGGGAGAGAAAAGTTGAAAATGCTGGAGGGGCAGCGGAGTCATAGTCGCGACATCGCGATCGCGGATTTGGGCGCCAGGGGTGGTTTTAGCGGGGGAAGATCTGCACTTAGCGTGTAGTGTTAGTATCACCAATTTCAGGGGCATGACTCGAAATGCCTTTCAATAGAACATGAAGCAAAGCCTCAACATTCTGTATTTCAAGATGAAATGGCCATCACCGTAGAACTATATTTTAGGAAAACTAATACACCAAATTTGTAAGTGGGGTGTCCCCAATATCGACGCCCCGGTGCGGCTCAAGATGGTGGACAACACAGCATGATTGGCTCATCATCATATCCGGCTAATCGAATGAATCAATGCAAAGAATAAAAAATCTCAGGGGTTGTGATTGATCGATAGTCTCAGGGTGCATTTGTTCTACACCAAATTGGCTGCAATCATGACCAGGATGCCAAGAGCATCAGCACCCGCGTACCAATTGTCCCAGCTGAGTTTCTTATCTCCCTGATAGCCCATTCCAGACTTCAGTTCAACCAAATCGCCATTGTAGAGAACGCCATGTGGCCCGGCCTGCGTTATGTTCTTGACATACTCGAAATTCCAGCTTAACTCGTTACAAGCACGCCATACTGCCTGATGTGATGGCAGAGGAGCTACTCTATACTCGGGCATTCTAGGGCAAGGTAGGGAAATATCAGCATGATAGATGACATTGATAGTCTTTACAGTTGTAACCGTGCTATAAGACGTTAGATTTGTGAAGCTGTCTCTCAAAGTTCTGAGATGGCGCCGAAGAGAACCTACCGCCGTCTCGATTCCGCAAAAATCCAGTTATGCCATGATAATTCACTTCCATCCAGTTCTTCCTTTAGGATAAGTTCACCATATTTCTCTTCAATGGACGAGCATAGAATCTGCAACAATTTTGTCAACATATAAATAGCGGTGCTTAGGGATAAAAAGGCGCGTACATTGAGCAAGTATAACATTTGTGAATCGAAGTTGATATACTCTTGTGGCCCCTCGACAATTCGCATAAGAAGATGGACAACAACTTCCTGCATTGCAGATAGTAACTCCCACTTGCCAAAGCTCTGGTGCTGTGGCCAACATTAGCAGGCCGTAGATCATTTGGCCTGGAGCGAAGAGCGACATACCTCACTCCATATCCTCTCGTGTTCCATTCGAATTAGCCTCCAAATGAATGGGCGGTTTGACTGATGGCTATTTCGATACATTTCTAATATATCGGCCACTGTATGTAAAGGATTTGGGCGTGCAGCACCGCTCTCAATTAGTTCTAGAGTTTTGACATGGATAAATGGCGGTAGTGATCCGTGACTCTTCATCATACATGGATATGCACGTAGCATCTGTGTTGCTAACTCAGAGTACATAATGGCGTCTGCCTGAGAGAAATTTCTTTTGGACAGCATAGATGATGATTCCTTGAAGGGTATTTCTGCGTGCAACTTGAGTGAAAGCTCATTAGACATGGGGGATAATGTGTCTTGAGCACGCCAACCATCATAATGTTGTGTTGATGGCCCGGGCTCTGCGTGGATGCTTGGTCTTTCATTCAACCCTAGACCTTGCAGCGCAATGTTCTGATTGAGTTTCTGGAAATGCCAGCCTATCTCATCCTGGGGAACCACATCCATAATGGTCGGCAGTTGTCTCATGCTAGGATTGACATCATTGAATGAAATAGCCTCGTCTACATCAAACGAAGCCACCTCAGGAATATCAACGCCATCCAGCCCTATTGAATTAAGATCGGACACATTATCCGAGTTCTGCGACGGATTATTGGATGTGAAGGAACAAGCCAAATTTCTGGCCATGCATCTTGTGCATCCTTGCTCCACTCGGATACAACGAGTCTTGGAGAGGATACACTTTTCACATGATTTCTTGCGGGAGGTCAAGGCAACATTGTGCTTCTTCCGGCAGTATGACATGTGGCGGGTCTTGACTCTTGCTAATCTAAGATGTAAGTAAGATCTCGTAGAGCAATGTTAGCGCTTACAATTATTAAACGTCTTGCCACAGATGCTACATGCGAGCAAGCTTGGCTCTTCGGTGGTGTCCATATCAATGAGAATATCGCCGGGCGGGATGGTAGATCCATTGTGTCTCTGATCATATTCACAGCCATCAAAATTAAAGTAAACAAATACCATAGAGCACCAGTAAGTACGCAAAAGGTGTAGCGCGAGGCCGCGCAGTATCTGACAAATAAGGAATTAAAGTAGGCTCATAGATTAATAATATCGACTATCTCCGCCCTTTGGACGGAGGCGTTACCAGGCAGTCTACTAGCATCTACCCTGGTGGGCCACATTACCATGATGCTTAATAATGCTAGCCTTAGCTACCTGTATGTTCAACTTGCTATGTTTCACCTTATCGCACCTTGGCTTAGTAGCGATTGTGGGAAGCTACCCTGTTCATTTCGGCAAAGGAGCCGAACATCGGGTTTGTTTCTCAAGAGCCCCAATTGCCCAAGAGAAACTCTCTATAAGCCTTCCTTCTTTCATTGAGTCTGATTCCTTTTTGTTAAATATGTTATTCAATCTGTTTTAGTTAATAACATCCCGCTAGATTAGCTAAAGACATGACAAAGCAAACTGCGTAGATTTTGGGTTCATAATGTTGGAGATGTAGGCCGATAGTGTGATGCCTCTGAATATGCCTCAGTTTTGGAGTTGGCCCTCACCATCAAATATTGGTACAGTGGCCATCACTACAATGCCGGTAAATCAGTCTCATTAGACCTAGACGTGAACATAGCTGTCGTGATAATTAATATGCATGCCAAGGCTTAGAGGGCGCGACTTTGCTGTAATTCAAATACTTTTGAGAGTGTCAACTTATCGGAAGTTCTAATATGGGGGGACATGTGTTATAACCTAGGCAGAATTCTTGCTAGGGATGCTGGAATACGAGTAATAATAAACAGTAGAGTATTCGCACAAGGAGAGGCTTGTTCAACCTGTGGAATCCTGGCGTATATGACTAGCAACTGGGTGCAACCCCCTTATTAAGAATTCCTTCTTGTTCGGTAGATGGCAATTATTATTTCACTACAATCCGTAGTGTACATATTTGCGGTGTGAATGCATTTTACTCCATTATGAACGCGCGGCTCTGAATTTGTAAAGACAACCCCGAAACTGCATTTACCCAGGCAACGTTAACTTTTGTCACTAATTCCGGCTCTGTTGACAGGTAAAATTAACAATGCAGCGTAGTCATAGTTTGCATACTGTGGAATCTAGTAGAGACTGGGTAGACCACGACTAGATTTTTTAAACAAATCTCCTAGATAAGTACTTTCTCTACGGCTTCCAACTCAAAGCTTTTGCGGGATTGCGTACCTTCGAACTCCGTTGATAGAGCAGAATCAAAAAGGCGAATGCGTAGTTCAATCACATGAAGCTATTACGTCAAATTTATGGTAAGGTGACATTGCCCTTCTCTATCTGCTCCAAAGGGGTGCCCCTACATATTGGGCATGATGTCTGTGCTATAGAATAATCACTGACTATGTTGGTTAGTTGGTGCTTAGAACTTGACCGCTTCGTTTCTATTAAAGAAAAGGTATTTGAAAACACCCAGGTTCAGTAGAGAGGATATTTGTTTTTGTGCGGATATTTTGAGAGATGTGGCTTCGTGCTCTACATATGAATTTACTACTTTACTGTGTCTTGGCTTTCTTTCTTACCCAAACTGGTAGACGTATTAGATGAAAAGATTTGGATTCTAGTGAAATTTAGAGAGCGAACATCACTTCTATGAATAGTGAGTGTCGAAGGATTTTGCAGCTTGCTGAGAAATACATGTCGGAGAATGTTGCACAAATCATCGCGCCATCGCCCCAATTTCGGAGTTGTGACAATCGGGTATGGAAGTCAGTGTCTAACTATCTCGGAGTTGTAACAATGGTATTATCAATTTGAACGCATCATTTCAGCATCATCCGTAATCTTTAATAAGACGGTGTGATTGTGGACAAGGCCCTTGCAGCTACAAAATGAACGTTGTCGTCACTCAAGTCAAACTGATAATCAGATTTGATCCGCATAGTTTTCACAACAACATCGACACATCTACCTGAACTTTTAGGACAGACAAGAACTTCACTATGGCCCCTTTCCCTTCATGGACCAAAGTCTGGCACTCTGAGCCATACCCTGCTATCTCCCCGACGCGTCCTGAGCTCTCCAGCGCGGGTCGTGTCGTCGTCATAACTGGTGGTGGCAGCGGCATTGGTGCTGCTATCGCCCGCGCCTTTGCTCTCGCCGGCTCCGAGAAGATTGCAATTATTAGCCGCACCCAGTCGCGACTGGATAAGACCAAGGCAGAAATAGAAGCAAAGAACCCTCACACTAAAGTCCTTGCCGTCGCTGCTGATATCACGCGGGAGGCTGACATTAATAATGCTTTCGATAAGATTGAAGAAGTCTTTGGCAAGATAGATATCTATGTTAGCAACTCAGCATGGATGTCTACCGGAGCCAAGATTGCCGAGAGTGAAACAGCCGAATGGTGGCAGGGCTTTGAGACTAATGTCCTTGGTGCATTCCTGTCTTTCAAGGCTTTTCACAAACACGCCTCACCAAAGGGAGCCTATATACTTAATATAGACAGCGGCATTGCGCATATGCCACCCATTCCCACTCTTGTGTCTGCATATGCTGGCAGCAAGGCCGCCGCTACTAAGTTATTTGATTACATTGCCTTCGAGTATCCGGAATATCATGTTGTCAACATTCAGCCTGGCGTTGTCGACACTGAGCTGAATCAGAAGAGCACTGTCCGCGGAACGGACCACGGTAAGTAACTCTTCCAGAGCCCTGTAACTTACAATCAGATACTGATGTTGTGAACACCAGTTGACCTTCCTGGTCATTTCACCGTATGGCTCACCAGCCCCGAGGCTGCGTTTTTGCGGAACAAGTTCGTATGGGTCAACTGGGACGTTGAAGAGTTGAAGAACAGGAAGGATGAAATTGGCAAGGAAACCTTTACAACTACACTTTCTGGCGTTTCTTTCGCAGATTGGGCCGGATTTTAAAGTGGTATATAGTGTGGCTATCTTTGTAACCAAAAGTCTAGGACGCATGCGATGATAATCAAAGGCATGATACATAAAAAGACCACCAAGTTATAAACAAAATGGAATTAAATCGAAAACCCTTTCCTAGCAGCCTAGAAGTTAATGGGCATAGCTGCCTGGTTGTTGCTGCGACTGACAAGCCATATAAGCACATAATCCAGCAAGCCTGAAAGTGAGCCCATGAATAGCCCCACCGTTTTCATTCTCGAATTCGATTGTGCATCTGACAACTTCATACTTCCCTGTTTCGTACACTCGAAGTGAATCTTCTTCGCTCTGGCTTTTCACGAGATATGCCCAACCGTCGACTATCGAGTGTTCATCCGCGTCCACCAACGCCAAATACTTCTTATCCAATGTGGATAGCCGTCCTCGCTGAATTCGGGCACGTTTGTATTTGATATAATCTCCCTTCCCTTTCACTCCGATCACGCGGGAGAGGATGTTTGCATCAACGAGAGTGCCATAAAAGAAGTACCAAACCGGATACTCGTCTTGCGCTGGTCGAACTAGCGAGAGCGGAAGAGAGGAACTGGGAGAAGAATCGGTTTCCGGCTGTTTGTTGTCCAATCGAAATTGAGGCAAGGTGGTGTCAATTCCAAGTGTCGGGTAGAGAGATATTGGGGATAAACTCTTTGAGGCAACGGATACGCGAATCAACGTCGGTTGGTAGAAAAGGCGTGCTTTCGACAAGAGGTCCAGGAACTCTGTCTTTTCACTGTTTGACAATAGACAGAATTTGGCTGTATTTCCATCATCATCTATTCCAGCTAAGGTATTTAGCTTCTTAGGGAGGCAGCGAAGTAATTCAACAGACTCTGTAGATGTACGAGAGTCGCAGTTCATCTTGATAAGATATTTGGCCTCTTCATTATGGGTCACGACATCATCGTTTGACACATGCGACCTCTCCTGGACCATTTGAGCTTTAAACAGGCTGTATTCGTACGATTCTTTGTTAAACCCCTCAGGCACTTTTGCCTCTTCAACTAAGAGCCACGCTTCTTGCGGAATGGTCAGACGAGTAAAGTCGGCTCTCCATTCCTGAATGGCTTTGTTTGCTTCATCTGACGACAGATCAAATAAGGTTTGCCATCTAGACCGATCGATATCAGAAACCTGCGATGTATCGCCAACAGCATCAAATATCGCAACATTCGCGGCAAGGCCTTCACAAGCTGCGAGGAAATCCATTTTTGGCATCCTTAGATAGAAGTGCTTTTAGTACCTGTTCTTACGATGCGCCTGGTTTGAATAAAAGAATTGATTGAAGGGGGAGAGATGGGGCATGAATGCTGAAGAAGATGAGTTAGCAAGCGGATGACACACTGAAGTAGGCAAACAAACAAGCCATTGAGTATGTAGGCAGCAGCAAAATCCATCAAAAAGATTGCGCGTCATTGAGAAGTATTTATTATCAGTTTATTATCGTTGAGTATTGAGTGCACTAATCCACTGGCCGAACAACCTAATAGTTTATGGGAGTAGCCATCCAGCACCACAAGTGCGCTGTCGTATTTCAAATCGAGCGATATTACTAGGTATCTATGTTTCGATATTGGAAAGAAGTAGCATTGTGTAGCGATAGTAGTAAAAAGTGGCGGGCAGTACGGATAATACCTACGTATACAGATGTTTACTCCGAATAATGCGGCTTAGAATTTAAAGTGTGCCACCAGGGTAGAATAGCTACCTACTTGAAGTGCTGTATAGCCACTCCCATACCTTTTTGAATCAAACCATAGGTGTAGCAAAAACTTAATATCTGACTCAGTGAGGATTACCGAAGTAACATCCTGAATCTATGCTTGCCATTGCATATTAATTCTCTTTTAACCAGACATGGTATAATTACTATGAAAGAATTATCATTATTCAAGAATAGATCGGCTCACCGAATCTTGGCCTAAAACCTGCTCTTGTTTCCCGCCTCCGGCATCCCACAGATTTTTAAATATGCTGCTCTCTTGCTTGACTAGCTCACGGGGAGGTCCGGATTCAACAATTCGCCCCCGATCCATGACTAGCACACGATCAAAGTCCATTACGGCATCTAATCGATGGGATATCATGATGGTGGTATATCCCTCAAATTCATGGCTAATTAGAGCCTGTATCGTGCGATCTGTGTCCTTATCCACGGAAGAGCCCACTTCATCCAGAAGTAGCAGACCACCGATGTTACCTCCTTTCTCAAAAAGACTGCTTGGATACCCCTCCGTGTCATCAGCTTGAGAGCGGGCACCATTACTACGAATACGCCGCCGTAGGATGGCACGAGCCAAGCCAAACAGCTGCCTCTGGCCATGTGAGAGCATGTTAGTAGACAAATTACTGCTCAAGCCACCATGATCCTCCACAGTCTGCCAGAGTCCCACTGCACGAAGGACTTCATTACAATCGCTGTCAGTTGATAGACTGTATGGATCAAGATTTGCCTTGAAAGATTGACCATCTGGGAAGAAGACGGAATCTTGTGGCACTGCGATGACACGCTGTCTCAAGGTGAACCGGTCGACTCGGCTCAGGGGTATGCCATCGATAGCGATACTATCTGTGCACCCTGGCAAGGGGTCAAGTAGACGAAGCAAAAGAAGCAATAAAGAGGACTTGCCGCTATTGCTCTAATTAGCAATTCAATCGGTGGAAAAAACAACAAATCAACTCACCTTCCACTGCGACCGCATATGGCGACCTTTTCGCCGGGCGAAATGCTAATGCTGAGACTATTGAGAACAAGATCTGTAGGTTCTGCGTCAGAGTCCTCTAATCCTGGTGGCGGATCTGGGTTACTACTCCTGACTGCATTAGCAAATAGTTACATGAAAATCGCATATGGAAGGGTGCACAGAAATAATAATCGTCCTTAACATACGCATAAGAGGCCGACACAGCTTCAATATTCACTGCTCCACGCCATGGCCATAGTGATGGAAGTGCCGTCTCCTCCGCAGGTGAGCTCTCTGGCAACACCGTCTCCTGAAAAGACTTCAACCGGCTTACAGCGCCGATAGATATCTCTAAAAGGGTGTACATAATAATTAGTTGCGAGACGTAATCTCCGAGAGTCATCAGAGTGACCATCGAGGATCCTGTCAAGCCAGGACCTGTGATTGCCTTGACTTGTGTTGTTAGCACCACGACCAAGGTGGCTAGTAGTGTAACCACGGAGGAAAGAATGAAGCTTAAACAGTGCTGAACCATGGCAAGTAGATATGCTGGACGCTGCGAGCTGTCTAAGAGTGCCTGGTTAAAATCAAGGCTTTCTCTTACCCAGCCAAAGGCACGCAGAGTGGCCAACCCAGCGACTGTATCAGCGAAATGTGTACTGACAATGCGAGTCAGCTCAGTCGTTGTCATGTAGTGTCAGCTGGTCCATAGGAGCAAGCACGGCTGTGACTTACTATAGCGGGCTCTTAGCTTCTAGGTCTAACAATCGAAGTTGACGAGATGTGGGTAAGTAAAACTTTTGGATTACCCACAGCATAGCGGCAAAGAAGGGGTAGCTGATGGCGATGTAAGGCGAGGCTGTGGCCACGACCACAGCCATGCCGATGGAGATGAATAACTCTACCGTGGCATTGAGAACAGATTGTGGGAGCTCTATATCTACGAGCGTCATGTCCTGGGAGAAGAGATTTATTACAATGCCGGCATCTACACTGGTGAAGAATCTCAGGGGGGCTCCAATGACAGCCCGAAGTGTCTGGTGATGCAGCGTGATGCCTGATTGTGAGGTCATGAAGATGAAGACAATAAAGCACACTCCACCAATACAAGCTAAACAGAGGAGCAGGAATAGGGCATAGATGCCAAGCCAATATGCCTGAGAATGAGCATGGTGAGCGGACGCCACATCGGCGGACCAATAGTTCAACCAGATTTGAGGAAAATTGAAGAAAAATGCCAAAGCGACGCCAACTAATAGGAACGATATCAATGTCGCTACCTTCATGCTCGAAGCATAATGTTTATACACCGACCAGTCTCTGGTTTGTCGGCTGCGCTCGTCTGTAGCACTCCAGGTTGCGGGTTGCGGCGGCGGCGGCGGCGGCGCAAGGGGGGGAGCGGCTGGGGCGATGGAATCATTGCTGTCATCAGTCGCGGGAACGCTATGTGAAGAGACTGGGGTCAGAGTCCCGGCAGATTTGTTCAGAGTCTGTACACCTAAGCCATGTACGTAACCGCCAAGGGCAACAAGATCATCAAAACTGCCTTGCTCAGCTACCGAACCATCTTGGCTGAGCGCAATGATGTGGTCTGCAGATGGCAAATGTCGCACAGAATGTGTACATAGGACTGCCGTTGCGTTACGGCGGCGGATGATGCCATGAACAGCGAAGACTCGTCGAAACACCTGCTCTTCGGTGTCGGCATCCAGTCCACTAAGGGCATCATCAAAAAGGTACAAGCTGGCGTTCGAATATAAGGCGCGCGCCATCGAAACCCTTTGTTTCTGCCCACCACTGAGAGTTATGCCGTTACTTCCCACCTTTGTGAGATCGCCTTGCGGGAAGGTAGCGAGATCCGGAAGAAGCATAGTTGCTTCGAGGACTTCAGTGTACCTGACCTGATCAAAAGTAGCATATCCGAGGATGTTATCTCTAACGCTTTCATTGGTAAGAAAAGGGGTTTGGTCGCAATACCCGATGCCACGGGCTGCAGACTCCATCAATACCCGACCACTATGAACGGGCGTCTCTCCTAATAGAACTTTGAGAAGAGTTGATTTCCCGCATGCAGTGGGCCCAGCCACAATGGTGAGGGAGTGAGCAGGAATATTGAGAGAAAGCTTTGACAAAATAGGCTTCTCTTTTTCCCAACCGAAAGTACCGTCAACAATTCGAATCAGCACTCCACGCTTTTCACCCACGTCATTATCAGACTCATCCTGTAATTGGGCTCTGTTGGCATCTTCACGGAAGTCTACACAGCAGTCGCTCTCTAAAAAAGTTTGGATGCGCGATATGCAAGCAAACGAAGCTAAGAGAACAGGTACATATTGGAAAATCTGAGCTAGTGGCTCTGTGAGCAAGACCAGAAAGGACAGCGCAGTGAATATCCGAGTAGCCCCAAGGGACCGCGCTGTGATAGCAAATGTCAACAGAGGGCCGATCATGGAGGGAGCAAAACCAATCACCACGGACAGGATCATAATTATCCTCCAACTACTACCAGCCCCAACCTCGACCACACGGAGTTGTTGGAGGAGTGTCTCGGCTGCTTCCGTCAGACCAGCGATCTTGAAGGTTTTCATATGCGTGACAACATGTGAGAGGGCACCGACCCTCTGCTGTATCTTCTCCATCCAAATATTCTGCCTCGTACCACTGAAGCGACCCACAATCGTGATGCAAATGATACAGGCGGCAGTAACCGCGATGGGTGCAACAAAGGCGACACCAAGCTCCCTGTACAGAAGCCACAGAGCGACGCCAGTCTCGATCACACTAGCCCAGAATTCATGTAAAACCATAAGACCGAGTCTGGTACGTTCAATGTCGGTACTCATTAGTGTGAGCACGGCAGAATCATCACCCACGGAGAGCTTGGATTGTATCGTATGCTCATAGATTGCTCCCGCTAGAGCCCCACGAGCCATCCAAATTGAGCGTTCGCGCAGATAATAATAGAAAGCTGTCGAAATGGCAATTCCGGAGTATACAAGGAACGCCGCCGCAATCAAGCCATAGCCGGAGTTGACCGGCCTCTCAGGTGCCGGTATTAGCAGATATGACAGCAGAGAATTGATGAGGAAAGGTTGACAGAACTTGAAAGTAGAGAGAGCGATTCTCGGCACAACGGGAAGCAGGAAAGGGCCAGATAGAGACTTGACAAGGACTCTGACAAGTCCAAATTTGCGACCACGAGTTGGGGAGGCCTTCATAGAGGCTTGAAGTTTCCTTCTCAAGATATCACTAGCCATGTTCTGGTCAAGAGGAAACAAATCATCTAAAGTAAGCAGCCTGTTATGGCCGCGTACAAAGAGTTTCCAAAGCCAGCTGAAGACCGCCAATCCATAGAATCCGGCGGTTTCCTCCGGACTATGACTGTCGGAATCCCACTGAATCCATCTTGCCTTGGACTGTGACTCTGCCAGAAACACAATAACCTTTACGCCAAGAGCAGCTGTGAAGATGGCGGCAAACACATTTTCATCGCGAGTCACAGCCAACAACCAGAATGAACGCGTTCGCGCTGCATCAAGGATCAATGATATTGTTAAGTAGACACTCAGCAGTAGTGATGGGCGTGGTGACCGAGAGTGCTCCCAGAATGACAAAGGAAGTATTAGCGAGATGGCAACCACCTCCAGCGTTGCAGACGCTATGAAGAGAGCAGCCTGCTCACCGCGCCAAACAATGCTCAAGACAAATGACGAGAAGCGTAATGACACACAGAGAGCGGCAAAGGCCTGGAATAAATTGCATTTAGCATAACGATGCCTTGTTTTTCGACGTGGGGGCACAAATACACCTACAAGTTTGGTAAATTGGAAAAGGTGACCTTTGACAATATCAGGCTCTCGATACAACCAGGCAAGGCGAAAGAGGGCAAATATGATAAAAGCCGCTGCGGGAAGGGTAGAAAAGAAAATGGACTCAAATTTTAGGGTAAAATCAAAGTCTCTACGAAGGCAGTCATGGACCACAGGCCCGAATGTGGCATCATCTGGGCAGCCAGAGAAATCCATCACCCCTTTGAGGACGTGAGTACGTCCTCTACCTGTTCAACTGCTGGGCGGCTACGGGGTGTGAGATGACAGTTCAACATTTTCAAAGAAAGGCTCTAGTGACGAGGAGCGGGTACTGTAACACACGTTCGTTGCCAAGCTAGCTTAGTTGCGGTAATCAGACAGGGGGCTGCCTTTTTTTTTTGCATCCCTGTACTTAGTATGCCTGCTTCTTCATGCTGCGCAGAGAGTACTTTTATGTAGATAATTCGATATCTTCTGCTTGGGAATAGCTGCCTGATGGAATACGCAAGGAATACGCAAGCGGAGAAGACCATGTACGGTAGAACGGATAAGCGGCAAAAGATGTCCCGCTGCCGCTGTTGTTTCAACAGTTGCTCCGTTCTTTGTGCACACTACTTTTTACCATAACCAAACATAAGATGCTTGCACGGAGAATATGACAAGGATCTTCCACAAGGGTGTGAACAAGGGGCAAAGGGCTTTTGTACAGACTATTTTAACACGTTATCTTGCGAGATATATTCTTCATGTTGCTCGGAGGAATAGTAACAGGCTCCTGAGCCATTCTACGAATAGGCTATTTAAGCAAACTCCACACAACCCACAACATATCATAAAATAATTCCATGTCTGACAAGCTGTAGCGATATGCGGAGTAGTCTCTGGTGAGAATTTCTGCGCGGCAACCAGCGGCACTCTTTTTCCCTTTTTAGTGATTACATCTTGGAAACTCCTGGGCAATCCCACGGACAGATAGGTCAGTCGAAGGCCGGCTCGTGGGCCTAATGCGAGCATATTTCAGGAGCAGCTGTAGCTTAGGGTAAACTTTTTGTATAACGTGCTGTTGCAAGAATCTACGCAATAAGCTCTGGGATTATTACACTCCGTGCAGGTTAATTTATGATGCCGCAAATTCCATGACCTTCGATACAATTATGTAAGGCCATATCTATCGCAATACGACAGCGTGATGTTGCATCATATTTCAGGGGGCATTGTTATTAATAGGTCATTAACCCTTTTGTAATGATTTTCTTTACCAGAGCCATAGTCTTACCAGTTTATCTATTTTCATATTCATGAGCATTGGTATGTTGACGCGCCAATGAACTGGCCGATCGAGTCCATCCTAGAATTTGGGTATTTTCGCTCAATAAGGCTAAGAGGGGACTCTTCGTAGGCATAGATTAAGAGCCATAGTAATCTAAGTACTGTGTCCTGCAATTATCAGAGGAGTTACCAGAAATGTTAATCAGATAAAAAACACCCACCAAACAAGTTATAGGTATGTCTCAATTTTCCTTTGTTCGAACGACCAAGAAAAAGTCCGTGCAGTTTCTACTAGTCAGCAATTAGATAACGCCTTTTCCTAGACAATTTTCTCAAAACGGAAACTCAATTGCTCACTAATGATGATCGGTCTGAGATGACCCACAGACCCTCTAGTCTAACACTTTTCGCGGAGACATGTAATCCACCGGACTCCGCGCTCCATGATACGGCTAGGGAAGGCATCCATGGAGTCCATTTTACTTTACACGTTGAATTTACCACCTGGTTAAACCCCTGATCCATCCATAAAGTTGATGAGAGAGGAAATCTGTAGATAAACTGTTATATCTGTGAAAAGCTGGAACAATCTTTATCGCAAGGGTTTCGTTACTGATATCTCTAGAGCTATAGAATCACTGGAGAATAGATGGCCATGTTGTAGGTCTGAAATGCAGATATACCGCTGGGATTACGGTACGTAGAAACGAACTATGTGAGTAAGCAATAATTAGCCAGAGGCGAATTAGCCCAGCCGTCAGATAAAAAGCTCATCAAATTCCACCAGTTTTATATCGTTCTTCTAGCATCAACCTTTCTAGAGGCAAAGCGGGTTTTTTTTCCTAGCAGATAATGCTTGTGCATAATGGAATCGCATTCGAATACATCGGTTCTGAAAACAGAGAGTTTGTTGCTCTCTGAAACATCAATGCCGGCTCTTCCTGGAAATTGTGTGGTTGAATGTCAAATACCAAGGCCGGAAAACCAACATGTGCATATAATGGCCCCCACCCTACTTTACGCGGCCTGGGCCTTGATTATCGGTGGTGCTACCAATTCAAACAATGTTACCTTCGATGTCTCTGTCATATCAGAATCTGCATTGTCTACTGATGGTGGAGTCAAAGCCAGGCCAGCCTTTAACACTCAAGCAATTGCTTCCATGCATGTCGGCTTGTCAGACAATCATCACGTTGGAGAATATTTGAGTGCCATTCAGGTACAGACATCAGAATTGGATTCCGATTTTGCAATATCTGGAGTTCAACATAAGCCGTTGATAGACGTTGGCACATGGGCTGCTAACAAATTGACGACTCTGGTGGAAGTCCAGTCCCGCAGCCGTGCGCGTGATACGGTGGGACATGCCCGTCTGCATCGTCATGAGCCTGAAATCCGGGAGAGCAGATATGCAATTGTACTCCAGATCCGGCCGGACGGAGATGAAATGGGTCTGCGCGCCATTTATGACTCGACACAAGTCGAGCCGAAGATGGCGCAGAAATTTCTCGATTGCTTCCAGCTTATCGTTTCGTTGCTTGCTCATGCCGACCCTGGGCAGGACCTGCATATAGTGGCAAATGCAGCTACACAGCGGATGGCCAACATAGAGGCGACGGCCATCGGAAAAGCCGACATGCGAGATAAGGTGTCTCCTTTTGATTTTCTTGCCACTAGGGGCAACGGCACTTCATTTCATCAACGTAATAGCTCGATGGAGGATCATGATCTTACAGACGCATATTGGCGGGCAGTCTTCGATGACGATGGCTTTGCTACATTTCCGGTCTTGCCACCTTCCGTGCATAAGCCGATTGCTATTGATGCAGTAGTACATGAAATTTCATGGCTAAGGAATTGCTCCAATGGCACTGAATCATCAAATCTCCTACACGCTGCATGGGCCATTGTTTGCAGCGGGGTTGCAAATTCAAAGGACATTGTGTTCGGTGTCAGCATACCGGGTAGAAATGCTGTGGTTAGAAGTGCCGATGAGACGGTTCGCCCGAGCCTTGCGACTGTGCCCCTGCGCATTAGGTTAGACGGCAATCAGCGCGTCTCTGAGTATCTTCATATGATTCAGCAGCAGGCGAATAATATGATGCCATTTGAACAGATTGGATTGCATCGCATTGCCAAAATCAGTTCTGGATGTGAGCAAGCCTGCCGTTTCCAAACACTACTGGTCCTGCAGCCTATTGATGAGGACGATTCTGAAGAATTAATTAATACCTACGCCCTTGTGCTTTTTATTGACCTCGGAGAGAACAGTGTTTGCGTGAGAGCCAATTTTGATGCTAGAGTCATCAGAGCGGACATGGTACGCACACTGCTCCATCGTTTTGAATCTGTAACTCAGCAGCTTGCCAGTGTGGCAGGTGAGCATCAGATGAGCAACATTAAAGTGGTCACTTCCATGGAATTGGATCAGATATGGAGCTGGAATAGCACTGTCCCGTCAACTATTGAGCGTTGCATCCATGAACTAATTGAGCAACGGGCACTGTCTCAGCCCGATGCCCTTGCGGTGAGCTCTTGGGATGGTGATTTGACATATAGCCAGCTAGATCAGCTTGCTTCGCAGCTGTCACATCATTTGATCGCCATGAGAGTGAAGCCTCAAGACATAGTGCCTCTATGTTTTGAGAAGTCAATGTGGACTACCGTGGCTATGCTCGGCGTGCTAAAAGCAGGCGCAGGCTTTGTACTTCTTGAGCCATCTCTTCCATTTGAGCGGCTTAATGCAATCACTTCACAAGTAGATGCTACCGTTATTCTGTCATCTGCATTAAACTCTTCCCTCGCTTCGCGCCTTGTTCAAAATGTGGTTGTCGTCCACGCCGATCTCTTCCAGCAGCTCGACTCACAATTAAGAGGCAATTTCCCCTGTTCTCCATTATCCGTCATGTATGTTGTGTTTACATCCGGAAGCACTGGTGTTCCAAAAGGTGTCATGATTTCGCACCAGAATTTCGTCTCGGCTTTGCATCATCAAACCACAAGCTTGGGCTTCAACTCAAGCACTCGAGCCTTTGACTTCACATCCTATAGTTTTGATATTTATATCAGCAACGCACTAATGACGCTAGCATCAGGAGGCTGCTTGTGCGTTCCCAGTGATGCAGATCGTCGAAACCGACTAACGGATAGTATCATATCATCCGGTTCAACTGTCGCTCATTTGGGGCCATCTGTAGCTCGGCTGCTGCAGGAACCTGTCCGTTCCGGCAGCTCCCTCGATACTATTATCCTAGCTGGTGAAGCTGTTCACCTTGGTGATGCCAGACCCTGGTGGGGCAAGGTGAGGATAATCAACGCATATGGTCCATCGGAATGTACTCCAATTAGTACCATAAATAATAGCGCTTCCAGTCCAGAAGAGGTAGCTTCTATTGGCCGAGGTGTAGGCCTGGTAACTTGGGTCGTTGATGCTGATAACCACAACTGCCTTGTACCACTGGGCTGCATTGGCGAGCTGCTCCTCGAAGGCCCTCTTGTGGGACTTGGCTATCTTAAGAATACTATGGCCACAGCTGCGGCATTTATAGAGGATCCCCCATGGCTGCTTTACGGAGCACCTGGATGCCCCGGGCGCCGGGGCCGCCTATATAAGACTGGTGATTTAGTAAAGTATAATGCTGATGGTACATTATTATTCATTGGCCGAAAAGACATACAAGTGAAGATCCACGGACAGCGTGTTGAGCTGGGTGAAGTGGAAAGCCGATTGCAGGAGATTCTGCCAAGCGCGAGGCAGATTATTGCGGAGGTCATTTCGCCGGGCGCAGATAATTCGGTCACCTTGCTAGCGGCTTTCATCCTCCTAGATCCCGGAACAGCGCCGGACCCGGAAGCCGGAGCCCCCACTATTATCCCTGTGCCGCCCGAAGTCACGGAGTATCTCGCGCAGCACCTGCCGAGCTACATGATCCCGACCGTATTGTTTTGTCTTCAGAAGATGCCTATGACAGCCACGGGGAAGACTGATCGACGCAGTCTCCGGGCACTCGGCGGGTCTTTTTCTGTCCGACAGCTGGCTGAGATACGTACTGCCTCCGACTCAACAAAGCGCCAACCCACCACTGATTTGGAGCGGGTGATAAGAGATATTTGGGCCCAGGTGCTAGACCTTGTCCCGGCCTCTGTTGGTTTAGATGATGGATTTGTACAGCTGGGAGGCGACTCAATCGCCGCTATGAGAGTTGTGGCGATTGCTTACAAGGCTGGTCTTCGGCTTGCTGTGGCGGACATATTCACCTATGCGACACTGGGTGCTGTAGCAAGAGAAGCCAAACTATTGACTGGGATCCCACCCATTGCCGTACCGATCCCCTTTTCGCTGCTTGGGACCACGTTTGAGATGTCGTCTTTTCATGCCGGCCTTTCTACCCAGCTGGAGCTTGATTCAGTTGTCGAAGATGCCTACCCGTGTACGCCGCTCCAGTTAGGTCTCATGTCTTTGACATCAAAGAGACAGGGTAGATACATTATGCGCAGTGTTCAGACACTCCCACCTGACTTCTCTGCAAACTCCTTCCGCCGCGCTTGGGAGAATGTCGCGCGAGCACTGCCCATTCTTCGAACACGTCTTGTGCAGCACGAGCTCGGAGTTTTGCAAGTTGTTTTACGTGAGGATATCAATTGGACTGAGACTAGTCATTTAGACGCCTACCTCAACACTGACAAAGAGCGATCCATGATGCTAGGTGAGCGCCTCACACGTTATGCGCTTGTCAGGAACGAAGAGGGTGTATACAAATATTTCGTGTGGACGATACACCATGCTCTCTACGACGGGTGGTCGTTACCTCTTATATATAACGCTGTTTCTCGGGCGTATAGAGGTGAAGATGTCGCCGAGTCTGGGTCTCACTTCAACATCTTTATCCGGTACCTTGGAGACCAGGACCAGACAAAGTCATTTGACTACTGGCAGGCTGCATTAGGCGATGGTGGTTTTTCTACGTTTCCTGTGCTGCCTCCCTCTGTTAAATCTCCCATTGCTGGAAGTGTGACTACCCACCAAATACGCTGGCATGTCAATCCAACGGTAGCAAATGTAACGATATCAAACCTCATACGTGCATCTTGGGCGATAGTCTCTGGGCAAATGTTGCACTCGAATGATGTTGTATTCGGCGTCACTGTATCTGGGCGAAGTGCCCCAGTCAGCGGCATTGATGAAATAGTCGGCCCAACTATTGCGACCGTTCCTATACGCGTCATGTTTAATGATGACCAGACTATCTATCACTACCTCAACCATATCCAGAACCAAGCCAATGAGATGATACCATTTGAGCAGACTGGTCTTCAGAGGATTTCAAAGATAAGCCCTGGCGCACAGCAAGCTTGTCTATTCCAGACGTTGCTTGTTCTTCAGCCTGAAACAGCTGCGGATGATGAGTTTTTAGGCTGGTGGCGCGATGTCGACCAGCAGGCTCACATCGACACATATGCTCTTTTGCTGGAAATAGACTTGGGTATCGAAAGTATTAAGGTCACTGCGAGATATGACTCTAGAGTTCTTGAATCTTGGCTAGTAAAGAGTCTACTTCAGCGATTGGAGAATGTGATGCGACAGCTCGCATGCGGCGACCCGCGACAGACCCTAGCATCGATCGAAGTCATGACATACAAAGATCTTCAAACAATTTGGCATCGGAACAGTGTTGTTCCTGCTACAGTTGAACGTTGTGTAGATGAGATTGTCCACGAACGAGCTCTCCTGCAGCCAAACTCTCCCGCAGTCTATGCCTGGGATGGTGAGCTATCATATGCTCAGCTAGACGAACTAGCCACACGCCTAGCGCGTCGCCTCGTCTCGATGGGAGTTGGGCCTGATGTGGTTGTGCCTTTGTGTTTTGAGAAGTCAATGTGGGCTACCGTGGCTATGCTTGGCGTATTAATGGCCGGTGGATGCTTTATGATGCTTGAACCTTCCTTTCCTGAAGAGCGCCTCCAGGCTATTATCCAACAAGTCGACGCAAGCCTAATACTATCGTCTGCCGTTCAGAAAACATTAAGTTCACGTCTGGTACATGACGTGGTCGTCATTGATAAACATCTCCGAGAGGAAATGACTATTGACAGCGTTGATCTATCCGGGCTTGTCCGTCCTGCGTCCTCCATCATGTACATGGTTTTCACTTCAGGCAGCACAGGAATACCAAAGGGCGTAATGGTGACACATCATAGCTTTGCCTCTGCCCTTCACTATCAAACAAGTGCCCTCGCATTAACGCCGGAATCGAGAGTCTTTGAGTTTCCGTCCTATGCATTTGATGCCGCCATCCTTAATACGTTCTTTACACTCTCTGCAGGCAGCTGCATATGCACACCAAGCGAAGACGATCGGAAGAGCCGGCTGGCAGAAAGTATCGTCCTCCTACGAGCAAACACCGCCTTCTTCACCCCTTCCGTTGCTAGGCTCATTTCTCCAGCGGATGTGCCAAAACTACGTTCCCTCTTCCTCGGCGGTGAGGCCCTGCGCGTTGAGGATGTTGCCCGATGGTCAGGCAAGGCGAAGATTGCCAATGGATATGGTCCATCGGAGTGTACCCCTTTTAGTCTGGTAAATAGCAGCGCAGTTAGCCCTGCGGAAGCCGTTAGAATTGGAAAGGGACACGGAGCAGTGACGTGGGTCGTGGATCCGAATAATCATGACCGCCTTGTCCCTCCTGGCTGCATTGGGGAGTTACTGCTTGAAGGCCCCCTCGTCGGCCCTGGCTATCTTAATGATCCCCCAAGAACTAGAGCATCATTCGTCCAGAGTCCATCATGGTTAGTGCGGGGCGCGCCCGGTTGGGCCGGCCGACATGGCCGACTGTATAAAACTGGCGATTTAGTCGTATACCAAGAAGATGGAAGTCTGATGTTTATAGGTAGAAAAGACGTTCAGGTGAAGATCCGTGGCCAGCGCGTTGAGCTCGAGGAAGTGGAGTACTGGTTGAAGCAAATTATGCCAGAAGCAGAACATGTAATTGCTGAGGTCATTGTTCCTGAGGGTAAAGACGCAACTCCGGAGCTAGCGGCCTTTGTGAAGATTGAAGAAACTGGCGCGGGATTGTCGTCCGGCGTTGAAGCCCTGACAATCCGCATTTTCGATCGTGGAGATGATCTTGCCAACCTCCTCAACGATCGCCTACCTAGCTATATGGTCCCCAATCTTTTTTTCACCATGTCTTGCTTGCCAATGACTACAACTGGCAAAGTAGACCATCGTCGACTTCGTGCTGCTGCTGCAACCTTCTCAACCCATGAGCTTGCTGCAGTGCGAACATTTCAAAAGGGGCCAAAGAGATTACCAACAACACTGATAGAAGCTCAAATACAGTCCATCTGGGCTCATGTGCTCAACCTTAGTCCTGAGTTGATTGGTATGGATGATAGCTTCTTACAGCTCGGAGGCGATTCCATTACTGCGATGCAAATATCCTCGATGGCTCGCTCCTCATCTATAAACATAAGCACAGCCGACATTTTGAGAAAGAAGACCATCTTTGCTCTTATGCAGTCCATGTCAGTGTCTGATGGGGCACTTCCTGTTGTGGAGGCACCAGTTTCACATCCTGCGTGGCACACTGGCGAATCCCTCATGCTCAGTCCTATACAAAGATTGTACACTCACCTGCAGCCCGATTTGGAAAATTGTTGCTTCGACCAAACATTTTTACTCGCCGTGAATGGAAGCATTGAAGGAAATTCCCTCGTCAGAGCGCTTAATGCTGTCGTCCACAGGCATGCGATTCTGCGTGCCCGCTTTAGGCGCAATGCAGACGGAAACTGGCAGCACTATATTTCACCGGATGTTAATGGTTCTTTCTCTATTACAATATCAAATCAATCAGATAAAAAGGTATCTGATATAATTTCAAATTGCAGGGGACGTCTGAATGTAGAACAGGGCCCTCTTGTTACAGCCGCCCTAATTGATGGCGAGCATCAGTCTCTCTTTCTGGCAATCCACCATCTTATTATTGACCTTGTCTCTTGGCGCGTAATACTCCAAGATCTGGAACAATTTTTAATCACAGGATCAATAGATATGCCACTAACTTTGGATTTCCCTTCATGGGTTACGCTACAGGCCCGTCATGCCATGGCTAACCTAGATCCCTTTGAATCCATCCCCTTTACAGTCCAGCCGCCTCTCCTTAGCTACTGGGGGATGGATCATGCGAGTACTAATACCTATAGAGACACAAATACCTATTCTTTCATGCTAGATGACAGGGCCAGCTCTTTACTCATGGGCTCTTGTAACGAGGCTTTCAGCACGCGGACTGTGGAGCTCTTACTCGCAGGACTTATCTATTCCTTTAGTGAAGTGTTTACAGACCGCTCTCTTCCCTCGTTCTTCTCCGAAGGACACGGCAGAGAACCCTGGATTGATGGAGTTGACGTTTCATCTACGGTTGGCTGGTTTACTACTATGTTTCCAATACAGCTAGCGAACACTATACAGCGTGGGGGTCTGATCGATGTTATCAGAGGGACGAAGGACATTATGCGGGCTATACCAAGTAATGGTTGGTCCTACTTTACATCTCAGTTCGCAAGCGAACAGGCAGCTGCAGAGAATACCCGCAACTTTCCTATTGAGATTCTGTTCAATTATGCAGGTCAATACCAGCAGCTGGAGCGCGATGATTCACTTTTCAAACGCATTGACTTACCCAGCGGAAGTGAACCTTCCTCATATTACAACACGCAACGGTTTTCTATAATCGAATTTGACGTTGAAATAGACAGAGGGTGCATCACAGCCTCTGCGGTATATCCCATGGCAATAAAACATCGAAAGGACATTATCAGGTGGGTTGACAAGTACCAAAATACTCTCGTGTCGATGGCAGAGAGCTTGTCTGGACTGGCATCCCGGTGGACGCTCAGTGATTTCCCCCTTGCATTTTCATCCTATGCTACTTTAGATGAGTTCCAGGATACAGATTGGTTCCATAAGATGGGCATTCAACCCGACGATGTAGAGGACATCATTCCTTGTTCGCCTATACAGGAGGGTATCTTAGTATCACAGAGCAAGAACTCTACTCTCTACCATCCGTGGTCGGTCCTTGAACTCAAGACAAGCCTGGGAGAGCAGCGGCTTGATATAGAACGACTTCAGCGTGCATGGAAAGCTGTGGTGCGGCGGCATAGCCTTTTAAGAGCTATTCTCACGGAAACACTTCCTGGAAGCAACAGGACATTGCAGATTATCCTCCGAAATCCGACTCCGGGAATAACATTGCTGGGGCCAGACGGTCAGCGCACTATAGCGGCGGCGTCAGAGAGCGCACCTTATGATTCGCATGGACTCCAGCATCATCTGACGATTTGTTCGCTCGACGATAGGCGTGCTTACATGCGACTAGATGCGAACCATGCCATCTTGGATGGCTTCTCCCAGAGGTTACTATGGGATGACCTTCAGGCGGCCTACAGTAACGAACTAGTGCCTTTAGTTCCTGGTTGCAATTACAGGCATTTTGTCGAATACTTAGAACGTCAGCCATTAGATACTGGAATTGACTTCTGGGCTAGCCACCTTGCTAATATAGAGCCATGCTTCTTTCCAACCACCCCAACAGACTACGCTCAGGATAGCAGTATCTGGCATGCTGATGTGACGGAAATAGACATCAGCACTCTGCGTGCATTCTGCTCTAAGTGGGAAGTTACGCCGGCGATAGTTATTCAAGTCGCGTGGGCGCTGGTTCTAAGCAAGTATGCCGGAACGACGACACCTTGTTTTGGCACACTCTATTCCGGTCGTGACGTACCCATCAAGGGTGCTGACCGGATTTTTGGACCATTGATTGCCATGATTCCAAAGCGTATAACCCTTGATCCGCATCGCAATGTCGCAGAGACGTTACGCCAAACCCAGAATGACTACCTGGGCAGTTTACCGTATCAGCATACGCCATTGATGACGATTCATAAGACTTTAGGCCTCGAAAGCGGCTCCGCGCTCTTCAACACTGGTGTTTCCTTCCAGAGGACTGGGGATGTCGACACCGATTCCGACGATCACTCTCTGATCATCAAAGCTGTCGATTGGAATGACCCAACAGAGGTATGTGTGCTTACTTTATCATCTTGAAGCAGCTTGAATCAGCTTGAACTGACCGCTTTTGTAGTACGATGTCACAATCAGTGGTTCTGATAACGGTCGGGAGATTCAACTCCGGGTAAGCCTTCGTCCAGGCCACTTTGCTTCAGGACAGGCTGCGCGGTTGGCTGCCAGCCTCAGCCTCGCCATAACTCAAATTATTCATAACCCTTCCAAACAAATACATGAAGTTAATTTTGTGGGCTCTGATGACCTCCACCAGATATGGAAATGGAACAGCGTCGTACCTACAAGTATTGAGAAATGCGCACATGAGATGATTCAGGACTGTGCGCAGGCTCAGTCAGAAGCCACTGCGGTTTGTGCCTGGGATGGTGAACTCACATACGCACAGCTAGCCTTGCTATCTGATCAACTGGCGGGCCATCTTATCGAGCTGGGTGTGGGTCCTGGTGTCCTGGTGCCTCTCTGTTTCGAAAAGTCCATGTGGACTAGTATTGCGATCCTTGGAGTTCTTAAAGCTGGTGGAGGGTTCCTCATGCTCGATCCCTCGCTTCCAAAGAAGAGGCTTCTTTCTATTGTGCATCAAGCTGGGGCAACCCTTGTGTTGTCTTCTCATGCTCAGCACAGTCTGTCTACGCAACTTGTGTCTACCGTAGTGGTCGTTGGTCCAGATCTCTCTACACGATCCAAGGTTGTCACCCCATCTCTTATTGGGAGAGCCATTCCAACATCCACTGCATACGTTGTCTTTACATCAGGTACTACAGGAACACCTAAGGGTGTTGTTATAACGCACCGGAATCTATCCTCGGCTCTCCATTATCAGGTTGGCCTGCGAGGTTTGAGTCCTCATTCAAGAGTATATGATTTTGCCTCCTATGCATTTGATGCGTCTATAAGTAATTTCTTCACTACTTTAGTCGCTGGTGGATGTTTATGTGTCCCCAGCGATGAGGATCGTAGGGACGACTTAGCTGGGAGCATCATGTCCCTACGAGCTAATGTGGCCGACCTTACCCCATCAGTCGCCCGTCTGTTGTCTCCTGAACAAGTACCGGGTTTGGAGAAATTAGTATTGGCCGGCGAAGCTGTTCATCTTAGTGATATAGAGCCATGGTGGGACAAGGTACAAATCAACCATGCCTATGGACCAAGCGAGTGTACCACACTGAGTACTATTAACTATAATGCGACTAGTCCGACGCAAGCTACTCATATAGGAAAAGGGGCCGGCATCTTGACATGGATTGTTGATCCTGACTACCACGATTGCCTGCTGCCAATTGGGTGTGTAGGAGAGTTGCTACTTGAGGGTCCTTTAGTAGGGCCTGGCTATCTCAGTGACTCGGATAAGACCAACCAGGCATTCGTCAACAATCCAGATTGGTTGATACGAGGTGCAGCACCAAACTGGCTGGGACGGAGAGGCCGACTATATAAGACTGGCGATCTCGTGAAGTATAATGAAGATGGCAGCTTGACGTTTGTTGGCCGAAAGGATTCACAGGTTAAGATCCGCGGACAGCGTGTAGAACTTGGAGAGGTGGGCCACAAAGTGCAAGAGATCCTACCTGGTGTAAGCCGGGCTATTGCAGAGATTATCCAGCCGCGTGGATCCGCTTCAACCTCCCAGTTAGCTGTGTTCCTTGAAATCGTCGACGATGATGACACGAGCCTTATCAATCAGGCACCTACGGCAGCCTCGGTATTTCCAATCACTCCCGATATCGACACTAAGCTGTCTGAGCATTTGCCTAGTTACATGGTGCCAAAATTCTTCTTCTCCATATCGAGACTGCCATCAACTGCCACGGGCAAGATCGATCACAAACGGCTGCGTGGCATTGGCGCATCCTTCTCCGCCGAGGAGCTCGCCAAGGAGCAGATGGCTGCAAGGGGATCGAAACGGCCGCCAGCATCTGATATCGAGCGCGAAATACAGCTGCTTTTGGGCAGAGTTCTAAACATTGATGCTTCAGCCATTGGCATGGATGACAGTTTCTTCCAGCTGGGAGGGGACTCCATCACAGCCATGCAATTTTCTTCTGCGGCTCGTGCCTTGTCTCTTAATATCGGTACCACTGATGTTTTGCGCAAAAAGACTGTATCTGCCTTGGCCAGAGGCCTCGAAATAGATAGAAGAGTAGCTCACCCGTCCCTGTCATCTGTGCCACAGAATCATCCAGAGCCTGATGCCGAGTTACAACCTCTCCTCTCACCGATGCAGAGATTATACGTCCTTCTACAGCCCGAATTGACTAATTGTTTCGATCAGTATTTCTTCCTTCGCGTTCGCCGTGCGATAAGTGAGCACGAATTGCGAAATGCTCTGTCAGTTCTCATACGCCGGCATGCAATACTACGAGCCCGTTTCCAACGAGGTTCCGACGGGAAGTGGCAGCAGTTCATCTCACCCGATACACTCGGATCTTTTTCTGTTGCAAACGGGGTTTCACTATCCTCTTCAGAGATTGCTAGCATGGCTGCGAGCTGCCGAAATAGTCTCAATATAGAACATGGTCCTCTTGTTGCTGCCGCTCTATTCCCTGCTGATAGGCTTCAGACAAGACTCTTCTTGACTATCCACCACCTTGTAATCGATCTGGTGTCTTGGCGTATAATTCTGAATGAGTTAGAGCAACTTCTAACAAATGGAGCCGTAACCACTTCACCATCTTTAGACTTCTTATCCTGGGTTAATATGCAGGCGCAGTATGCTGCTACTGAGATTGCGGCTTCTCCAACGAACCAGCCAGCTATTGATCCACCACCTCAAGATTTTTGGGGCATGGAAGGCAGCACAAATTTATACGGCAACACGGGGGAATATTCCTTTATTCTTGATGAGTCCATTAGCTCACTACTCCTGGGAGCAAGTAACGAATCATTCGCGACACGGCCAAACGAGCTTTTACTTGCTGCACTCTTCCATTCATTTAATATCACATTCCCTAGTCGTGCAATCCCTTCTATCTTTGTAGAAGGTCATGGGCGTGAGGTTTGGGATGATCAAATTGACATCTCTAATACCATCGGCTGGTTTACCACTCTGTTCCCGGTCCAGATTCGCAATAGTGAGGGGCATTCCCTCTTGGATATTATCAAGCAGACCAAGGACTCCATGCGAGCTGTGCCTCACAATGGCTGGTCGTATTTCACGTCTCGCTTTGCGGATGAGGAAAATGCTAAATACCATGCGGTTAGTTTTCCGGTTGAAATCACTTTCAACTACTCAGGACTATACCAGCAACTAGAACGAGCCGACGCTTTGTTTGAACATGAACCTTTACCTGATGGAAGCGATCCAGCCTCCCACCTTGAAGTACATCGGTTCTCGCTTATTGAGACTAACATCCAAGTTATTAATGGGAATATCGCAGCTTCCATTGTATATAACAAGGCTATGAGACACCAAGATGCTATCAAAAGATGGGCTGAGGAATATCAGGCTGTGTTGGTACATATGGCTGAGGCGCTAACCAGTACATCTGCTAGCTGGACCTTAAATGATTTCCCCCTCGCTTTCACATCATATGACCATATCGATGAATTCCGCGAAAATTGGCTGAAACGACTCAGTGTTGCAGCGGCTGATATTGAAGATATATTCCCATGTTCGCCAGTACAGGAAGGCATGCTGTTAGCGCGGAGCAAGGATCCTACCCTATATCGACCGTGGTCTTTAATCGAGGTTCGTGTTGGGGTCCATGACGCTCCTCTGAATGCAGACCGTCTGGTACGTGCGTGGGGTAGCGTTGTTCGAAAACATTCATTGCTGCGAGCCGTTTTCATCGATCGTTTCCCAGGCAGTGATAGAGTGATGCAAATTGTTTTAAAGGACCCTAAGCCAATAATAAGTGTGCTCAATTCTGATGATGAACGACTTATCCGAATGCCGCCGAGTAGGAATAATTTGTCTTATGAGGCATACGGTTTACAGCACTGTCTTACCATATGTGTCGTTGATGCGACTCGTGCCTATCTTCGTTTTGAGGCAGATCATGTCATTATAGATGGCCACTCACGCAGCTTTCTTTGGGATGATTTCCGTGCAGCATATAGGGCTTCTGATGACCTGACTGACGGCGGTCTATATGGAGACTTTGTACGGTACCTTGAGAAAAAGCCCCTGGATTTCGGACTACAATATTGGGGTCAGTACCTGGCCAATGCGGAACCTTGTGCCTTCCCGAGATCGGACTTTGTGGCCAGTGAGAATTCTGCCACTGTTACTGATGTCCATGGCATTGACAGTGCTGCAATTCGAGCATTCTGTAAACATTGGGATACAACGGCGGCCGCCGTCCTCCAGACCGCGTGGGCGCTGGTTCTAAGCAAATTTGCTGGAACAAGAACAGCATGTTTTGGGACTCTTAGCTCTGGTCGGGATATACCTGTCCCTAACATACACCGAGTATTAGGTCCTGTTATCACCGTCGTTCCTTGTTATGTAGATCTTCAAACATCAAGGAGCATTGTTGAGACAGTTCGGCAAATACAGAACGATTATTTAGATAGTTTACCGCATCAACATACTTCGTTGGCTGCCATTAATCGGGCTCTCGGCTTTAGCTCATCTACTCTTTTCAACAGCATTGTTTCCCTTCGGAGGACAGGAGAAGTCGTCCGAAAAGAGCAAAATAGTTTCGCTATTGAAGACATTGATGGCAATGACCCAACGGAGGTAGGGATACTCAGCCATCGTATTGTTCTTTCTCTCTGATTATAGGCGCTGACTCTTCATAGTATGATGTAATTATTCATGCCTTCGATGGCGCTGATATCGCCATCCAAATCAGTTTCAGCCCAAATTTGGTCACTGTAACTGAAGCCTCGCGCTTGGCAAGCTGTCTCAGTGCCGTAATTTGTGAGATTATCAAGCAGCCATCTGCGCAGCTAGGGGACCTGCTACTCTTAGATTCTGCTAGTCTTGGGCAGATATGGCAATGGAACGCTACTGTTCCTTGTACCATTGACAGGTGTGTCCATGAGCTGATATCAGAAAGAGTACAAATCCAACCTCATGAAATGGCTGTGAGCGCCTGGGATGGAAATTTGACATATAGGGAACTGGACCAGCTTTCTACTAACGTTGCGAGACGCCTTGGTTTGCTTGGCGTCAAAACCAATGTCCTGGTGCCATTATGCTTTGAAAAATCAATGTGGACTACCGTAGCCCTGCTCGGGGTTCTAAAGGCAGGAGGAGCATTTGTTCTTCTCGATCCCGCCCTTCCTGAAAGGCGGCTTAAAGCCATCGCTGGACAAGTGGATGCCAAGGTTATCCTGTCATCCACGGAGAACTCTTCCTTATCTTCGCGTTTAGCAGATAATATCTTAGTTATTGACGCGGACGTGGCCAGAAGGTCATTGCAAGTTCAGGATACTCCTAACCTGAATCCATCATCAATTATGTATGCTGTTTTTACGTCGGGCAGCACTGGCGTGCCCAAAGGGGTTACCATAACGCATAGGAATTTTGCCTCAGCGCTCTACCATCAGTCAAAGATTCTAGGATTCACGCCCAAGACGCGTTCGTTTGACTTTACATCTTATAGTTTTGATGTACACATCAGCAACGTTATCATGACGCTGGTAGAGGGAGGGTGCTTATGTGTTCCGAGCGACTCAGACCGCCGAGACAATCTGATTGGCGCTATCTCGTCCTCTCACTCGACTGTTGCTCATTTGACACCATCTGTTGCTCGACTACAGGAGCCAACTAGCTCCGGTAGTCTCCAGACTATCATCCTGGCCGGCGAAGCTGTCAACTTAGGGGATATTAAGCCTTGGTGGGGAAAGGTCAATGTATTTAACGGTTATGGACCAAGTGAATGTACTCCATTGAGTACTATAAATCACACCGCTTCAACTATAGAAGAGGCAGTGAGCATTGGTCGAGGGGCTGGCCTTTTGACTTGGATCGTCGATGTGGATGATGGCAGCCTTTTGCCTCCTGGTTGCATTGGAGAGCTGCTCCTAGAAGGCCCTCTTGTAGGTCCAGGTTATCTTAATAACGCTGAGGCCACCGAGGCAGCGTTTGTCAAAGATCCACCGTGGTTGTCTCATGGTGCACCAGGCTATCCAGGGCGACAGGGGGTACTCTACAAGACTGGAGACCTCGCTAGATATCGCGACGATGGAAGCTTAATATTTATGGGCCGAAAAGATGCCCAGGTCAAGATCCGTGGGCAACGTGTGGAGCTGGGCGAAGTAGAGCAGCACCTAAGAGAAGTTATTCAAGACGCGGAACAGGTGGTGGCCGAGGTTATTGTGCCTGAAGACGGGAGTCGTAATGCAATACTAGTCGCCTTTCTCGCCGTACGAAATGATGCATCGAGCGTGCATCCTATCACTCAAGCATACGTTGGTGATGGCGTGCTCGGCCTTCATGGTATGACCACTGCCATTACAGAGCAGTTGGCGGAGCGTTTGCCAGCATATATGATTCCTTCGCTGCTCTTTACCATCAAGAATCTGCCAATGACAACAACAGGCAAGACTGATCGTCGCAGACTTCGTACTTTTGCCTCCTCTTTGTCGACACAGCAGATGGCTGAGATGATGAGCACGGTTTCGGGAAGCTCTAAGCGTCAGCCAACTAGCAAAACAGAGAAGCAGCTGCAGGAAATATGGGCTCGCATTCTCAATATCCACCCTACCTCGATAGGACTGGATGATGGCTTTCTACAGCTCGGAGGAGACTCAATCACGGCTATGCAGGTCTCTTCTGCAGCTCGCGCTAATTCCATAGACATTAGTACCTCTGATGTCCTTCGAATGAAGACTATTGGCCTTCTTGCTCAACACCTGAAGTCAGGAGTCGATGCTTCTATTCGATCTACAGCAATGATATCACTGCAAAATGATCCAAGTGATGGGCCATCTCAGCTTAGCCCCATGCAAAGACTGTACGTACATTTGCAGCCTGATTTGACGACATCATTCGACCAGCATTTTTTTCTGCGCCTTCATCAGGCGTTTCACAGCGATCATCTACGGAATGCATTGATGGTTCTTGTTCAGCGGCATGCTATTCTTAGGGCTCGCTTCCATGTGGGGAACGACGGGTACTGGCAGCAGCAAATCTCTCCAGATATCTCCGAATCCTTTTTCCTACTTGATGCAACGGAGTCTACATTAGAGGCATCTGAGGTTATTATCCAATGTCGCGAGAGTCTGGATGTTTTTCACGGACCTCTTGTTGCTGCAGCCTTGCTTACCTACAACGGGCTTCCGTCACTCTTCCTCTCAATTCACCATCTTGTTGTCGACTTGGTCTCTTGGCGCGTGCTACTGCAAGAGCTAGAATACCTTCTCACCTTGGGGGTAAAAGCCAAGACCGCAAAATCTATTGACTTTTTCCACTGGATTGACCTCCAAGCTCGATATACTTCCACCCAATTGACTTCCTCGGCGGTGAGCCCTATCTCTATACCAGACGCTCAGCTTAGTTACTGGGGGATGATGGATATCAGCAATATGTATGGCAATACAGACTTCTATTCGTTTATCCTTGATGAAGGTACCACCTCTGTCCTTTTAGGAGGTGGTGGTAGCGACGTATTTGGCGCTCGTCCTGTCGAGCTGTTGCTAGCAGCGTTTATATACTCCTTTGGCATCGTCTTTGACGATCGCACCATTCCCCCAATTTTCATGGAGGGCCACGGGCGAGAACCATGGGACAGCGGAATTGACATCTCTTCTACTATTGGCTGGTTTACTACCATGTTCCCTGTGCAAGTAGTCGAACGTGTGGACCTCGGTTTACAGGAGATTATTCGGCGAACTAAAGATGCTATGCGCGCTATACCAAACAATGGGTGGTCCTTCTTTACATCTCTGTTTGCGAACGAGGGCTCTGCACAAAGTCTTGATACGGATACATTTCCAATAGAGATATTATTCAATTATATGGGCTTATATCAGCAACTAGAGCGCAACGATGCTCTGTTTGAGGAGATTCCTATGCCTGCTAACAGCGAACCCGCTTCCAGCAACATGGTACACCGATTTTCCCTCCTTGAGGCTAATATTAAGGTTGAAAAAGGTTGTTTAATGGTATTTATGACCTATCATACAGCTATGAGACATCAAGACAAGATTATTCAATGGATTGGCGAATACCATAAAACACTGGTGACATTGGCAGAGATGCTCCCCAAGGTTAAGCCTCTATGGGCCTTGTCCGATTTCCCTCTAGCGTTTGATTCATATGACAGCATTGACTATTTCCAAGACGACTTGTCCAATCTGCTTGGGGTTCGTATCGATCATGTTGAAGATATCCTCCCTTGCTCACCAATACAAGAGGGCATATTAATGGCACAGAGCAAGGACTCGACAGTGTACCACCCTTGGTCACTAATCAAGCTCACATCAAGAGCGGAAAACGAGAATATTAGCCTAGCTCTCCTACAACAGGCGTGGCGAGAGGTGGTACGGCAACACTCGTTACTGAGAGCTATCTTTGTGGAGCGATTTTCACCAACTAGTAAGATGGTACAAGTTATCTTGAAGGACCCCGAACCTATCGTTACTATTCTAGGTCCAGAGGACGAGAACTTGATCCGTACTGGATCTTTTAGGAATAAACCAACCTACAGGGAACATGAGCTGCGCCACCATCTATCAATATGTATGCTAAATTCAAGTACGGTCTACCTTCGGCTCGAGATGGATCATGCGATTATGGATGGCTACTCGAGAACTTTATTATGGAACGATTTCCGAGAGGCATATGCTAAGTGTGGCGGTATTAGTGAGACTGGAAAGTACCGAGATTTTATACAACATTTGGAAGGGTTATCTCCGGATGCCGGTCTAATGTTTTGGGGCCGTCAATTGGCTGGCGTTGAGCCCTGCTTCTTTCCTGCCACCCCTTTCATAGATGGCAACCATGGTGATGGAGCTCAGCTGCATGCTAGAGTTCGGGGAATAGATACAGATTCTATTCGGGCATTCTGTAAACAGTGGGAGGTGACAGCTGCTAGTATTGTACAAGCGGCATGGGCGTTAGTCCTTAGTAAGTTTGCCGGCACCACAACGCCCTGCTTTGGAAATCTTACTTCAGGTCGAGACATCCCTATAAGGAATGCAGACAGAGTTTTTGGGCCTATGATTGCTATGATACCTTGCCGTGTCGTCCTGGAGCAATCACAAACCATACTTGACATTTTGCGGGGTATTCAAGACGACTATCTGGCGAGTTTGCCTCATCAGCACATTCAACTGGCTGCAATCCATCGTGCACTTGGACTCGGCACTACTGCTCTCTTTAACAGTGTTTTGTCGTTTCAGAGAGTGGAAGAAGAGGATACGCAGGAGGTTAGCGGTTTCTCCTTTCAATATGTGGATGGGCATGACCCAACTGAGGTAAGGGCTGAGGCTGGCTTTCATATGATATCATAGGTGATGCTAATTTTAGTTTAGTACGATGTGATGCTACATGCTCTCGATGGTGATGCTCTTGAAATTGAATTGAGCTTTCGACCTGGGTTCATTCATCAAGCTGGTGCTCAACGACTGGCAGACTGTGTTGGTGCCGTCATCCGAAACATGGTTCTGGGTCCTGAAGCTCCTATCGAAGAAGTAACCTTGTTTGATGATATTGAGCTCGAACGCATCTGGAAGTGGAACATTGCGGTTCCTACAACTATTAAGCGATGCGTCCACGAGATATTTGATCTACAAGCTCAGGCTCACCCCAAAGCTACTGCCGTGTGCGCCTGGGATGGTGAGCTCACTTATCAAGAGCTGGAACAGCTCTCTACGAACCTAGCCGCCCAGCTCACAGATGCCGGTGTGGCTTCGGGTATGGTTGTGCCTTTATGCTTTGAGAAGACCAAGTGGACTTCCGTTGCCATGCTCGGGGTTCTCAAGTCAGGTGCTGCGTTTGCCTTGCTTGATTCTTCTCTTCCCGAGCAGCGACTGAGAACGATATGTGATGAGCTTGCTTCTGACATTATACTATCATCCGTCTCTTGCATGGACTTGAGCCAGCGCCTGTCGAAGTCTATTATTTCAGTTGGCGGCCACTTAACTGACGGTATTGATATGCCCAGGCCTGTAGAGCCAATTCCGCCGCTTTCAACGAACCTCATGTATGCCGTCTTTACATCTGGAAGCACGGGCAAACCAAAGGGGATTGAAGTGACGCACGAAAACTTCTGCTCGGCCATCCATCACCAGATTCCACTCCTTGGATTGACAAAGGACTCAAGGATTTTTGATTTCGCCTCACATGCATTCGATGTAACTGTTCATAATGTATTTGCCGCTCTTCTAACTGGCGGGTGCGTCTGCGTCCCACACGATGACGACCGCAAAAATAACATCGCTGGCGCTATCCAGTCGCTCGGTGCCACAGTAGTGAATCTCACGCCGTCGGTCCTAAGGCTCTTGGATCCAATGACAATGCCTAGTCTACAGACTGTAATTTCACTGGGTGAAGCTCTAACGACGAAAGATGCATCTCGATGGCGGAGTCACTGTCGTCTTATAAATACGTACGGACCAAGTGAGTGCACCACTCTTAGTACAGCGAACTGCGATATTGGCAGCGTAGAGGAGGCGACTCGCATAGGCAAAGGTGCCGGTCTGGTAACGTGGGTTGTTGATCCGAAAAACCACCAGCAGCTTCTCCCATCTGGCTGCGTCGGCGAGCTGTTGCTCGAAGGCCCCTTGGTTAGTCGTGGCTATATATCAAACTCTGAAAAGACAGCAGAGGCATTCATCAGTGATCCTGCGTGGTTAATTCGCGGTGGTCCAGGTTATCCTGGGCGGCGCGGCCGACTCTATAAGACAGGAGACTTGGTTCGGTATGATGAAGATGGAAGTCTTATTTTTATTAGCAGAAAGGATACACAGATAAAGATTCGGGGTCAGCGCGTGGAACTTGGCGAAATCGAGCACTACGTGCAAGAAGCGGTACCAAGAGCTGATCAAGTGGCTGCTGAAGTCATCATGCTGAATGGCGATGGAACCAGTCCAATGCTTGCTGTATTTCTTCAGATCAAAGACATTACGATGGACCAAGGCAACCCAGAGAGTATCACGGCACAATTACTTCCACTTGGCGCTGACGTACATGACTGCTTGGCCAAGAGTCTGCCTCAGTACATGATCCCTCGGCTATTCTTCTCTCTAAGAAAACTGCCTATGACTGCCACAGGTAAAACAGACAGAAGGCAGTTACGCGAAATAGGGGCCTCATTCTCCTCTCAGCAGATTGCCGAGCTTCAGATATCTCTACTAGGAGAGAAGCGACAACCAAGGACGCGCGTGGAGCGACAGATACAGGCGATATGGGCAGATATCCTAGCACTTGACTTGGACTCCGTTGGATTAGACGATGGTTTCTTCCAACTTGGAGGTGATTCAATTTCAGCAATGAAGTTCGTAGGTGCAGCTCGCCAGGTTGGTATTGAGCTGGCCGTGAGTGACGTCTGGCAGCATCCCAAGCTAGCTCACCTCGCTCACCAGGCTCGGCTACTGGGAGATAACACGTCCTATTCTCAGGAACTCCTTCCACCTTTTTCCTTATTGAATGAAAGCGTTGATGTTACTTCACTCTTGAATGATTTATCTTCGCAGTTGAAGCTAGATGCGTCTATGATCAGCGATATATATCCATGTACGCCATTACAGGCTGGTATCGTCTCACTGTCACTGAAACGCCCTGGGGATTATATCATGCGCTTGGTTCTTGAATTATCATCCAATGTTTCTATCACGTCTTTTTGTAGCGCGTGGGAGACGGTGGTTCGCTCTACTGAGATGCTGCGCACTCGAATTGTCCAAGCTGACACTCATCTTTTACAAATTATAGTGGATGAGGGCATAACCTGGACCAAGGCGAATAACCTAGACGAGTACCTTGAGACAGACCGCAGGAATCCTATTGAGCTGGGTGAACCAATGGCGCGCTATGCTTTAATAAAAGGTGCCGATCAAACTACTCCTCGATGGTTTGTGTGGACACTTCACCATGCCTTATACGACGGCTGGTCACTGCCACTTATTATCGACAACGTTCGCTCTGTATACTTAGGGAAGACGATTTTGCAACCTACCCCATTCACTCATTTTATTCGATATTTGGAAACACAAGATGAAATCGCTACAACTGACTACTGGCGCCGTACCTTGGAGGACTGTGTGTCTGTCCCTTTTCCTCCTTTGCCACCGTCTGTCAATGAACCTGTTGTAGATGAAGAATTTGTGCGCCATATTGTATGGCAACGAAAAAAGTCGGCAACTACCACAACAGCGAACTTGCTCCAGGCCTCCTGGGCGTTGGTTGTTGGAAGCTTGACCGGATTCGAGGATATTGCATTTGGCGTGACAGTATCTGGGAGGAATGCTCCAGTTGATGATATCGATTTGATGGTTGGCCCAGCTATTGCCACGGTTCCTATGCGTATTAAACTCTCAAAGAGCCAAACGAAATCAGATTATCTTGATATGGTTCAGCAACAAGCGAGTGAAATGATTCCCTTTGAGCAAGCTGGGTTACAGCGGATAGCGAAGATATGTCCCGGGAGCCAACAGGCATGCCTGTTCCAGACACTTCTTGTCCTGCAACCAGAGCGTACTGGGCCTGGATCTGCTGATGTACTAGGACAGTGGCACAGTAATGACCAGCGAGAATGGATCAGAACGTATGCTCTTATCCTCGAGATTGGAGTCGGCACTGCGCAGGTGACAGTTACAGCCCGCTACGATTCGAAGATAATTGCATCTTGGACGGTCAAAAAGCTGCTGCAGCGGCTAGAGTTTGCTATGCACTATCTCAGTGATGAAGAAAGTGCCCAAGATATGCTGGATTTCAATTCAATATCACAAGAAGAGTTGGATGAGATATGGAAATGGAACAGTGTGGTACCTAAACCGATTGAGCGATATGTCCACGATCTCATCACAGAAAATGCTCAGAAAACTCCCAACGCTCCAGCCATCTGTGCATGGGACGGCGACCTAACGTATGGTCAACTAGACGCTTTTTCAGCGAAACTCGCGCGTCAATTATCCACGCTGAATTTAAGCCCCGGCAGCATCGTGCCTCTCTACTTCGAAAAATCGATGTGGACCACAGTGGCTATGCTTGGCGTGCTTAGAGCAGGCTGTGGGTTTGTTATGCTCGACCCATCTCTCCCCGAACAACGCCACGAAATTATTGTTCATGATGTCGGTGCGGTTCTGGCCTTATCTTCACCTTTATATCAAGGCTTAAGTCGCCGTCTGGTGCCCGACATCCTCGTTGTCCATTCGGCTATGTTTGATGAGCAGGATGAATCCGCGGATTATAAGCCTTCAAAGCAAGCCTTCAAGAAGTCTTCATCGCTCATGTATGTAATATATACATCAGGAAGTACAGGTACTCCCAAGGGCGTACAAGTCACTCACTCGAACTTTTCCTCAGCGCTCCACCACCAACTGCCTAGTTTCGGCATCTCAGCAGAATCTCGTGTATTCGATTTCTCTTCTTACGCTTTCGATGCATCCATTCTTAACACCTTTTTCACACTTGTAGTAGGGGGCTGCTTATGTGTGCCTAGCGACCAGGCTCGAAGAGACAATCTATCTAGGAGCATTACAGAACTGCGTGCTAACGCCGCATGCCTCACCCCCTCTGTTGCCAAGCTCCTTTCACCTGGAGATATTCCCACAATTCGCACGCTTCTTTTTGGTGGTGAAGCTGTCCATGATGAGGATGTCCAACGTTGGTGGGGCCATGTGAATGTCATCAACCTTTATGGGCCAAGTGAGTGCACTCCCGTCAGTGCGATCAATAGTGGTGCAGTTACTCCGGAGCAAGTAGTTAGTATAGGGAGAGGCACCGGTGTTGTGACCTGGATAGTTGATCCAGAAGACCATGATCATCTTCTCCCCCCTGGTTACATCGGCGAGCTGCTGCTTGAGGGGCCCCTCATAAGCCCTGGATACGTACATGATCCTGTCAAGACAGCGGAAGCATTTATCGATGATCCTTTATGGCTGCTACGAGGCACATCGACCTACACGGGCAGGCATGGTCGATTGTATAAGACCGGAGACCTTGTTCGATATAACGAGGATGGCAGCCTGGCATTCATTGGTAGAAAGGATACGCAGGTTAAAATCCGGGGCCAACGTGTTAATCTTGGGGAGATAGAGTATTGGATACGAGATGTTATTCCAGAAGCCAGCCAAGTGGTTGCTGAGATCATCACACCAGAAGGAGAAGACTCGCAACCGATTTTGGCGGCCTTTCTCCGAATCAACAGCATACACCCAGACTCTGAGCAACCTGACGGACAAGAAGCTATGCTTTACACACTCACTACCGACGCAGAAGCTAAGCTAGCTAGTCGTTTGCCTGGATACATGGTGCCTGGAATATTGTTCTCGGTCCACCAAATGCCCATGACGGTCAGTGGTAAGACAGATCGCCGCGCACTTCGTCAGATCGGAGGATCGTTCTCTCTGCAACAACTAGCAGATATACGGACATCCACAAGAGGGCTGAAGCGGCAGCCGAGAACATGGAAGGAAATTCAAATGCAAACTATCTGGGCTACTGTATTAAATATCGAACCAAGCTCAATAGGTTTGGATACTAATTTTTTCCATCTGGGCGGCGACTCGATCTCCGTTATGAGGGTTGTGGGTGCTGCTAGGGAGGCCGGCATGAATATCTCAGTTAGCTCTATCTTCGGCCAACCCAGTCTCGTCGGCGTCTCTGCAAATTCGGTGCTTCTGACAGACAGCGATGTCGATGCTAGTGCTGTGGATGTTGCTCCATTCAGCCTTCTGCGTACTGATATCGATGCATCCTCTCTGGTCGTCAGCATTGCAAGCCAGTGGAATCTAGATCCGGCCATAATTGAGGATATTTATCCTTGTACGCCACTTCAAGAGGGTATTTTATCCCTATCAGAAAAACGGCCAGGCGATTACACCCTCCAGGCTATCCTAGAACTATCTCCAGACATCTCACTTTCGGCCTTCCGCAATGCATGGAATGCAGTACAACAATGTTCTGAGATTCTACGGACAAGGATGGCTCATCATGATACAGGCCTACTACAAGTTGTCTTGAACGAGCAGATTGAGTGGATTGAAGCTGTCGGACTTGAAGATTACCTCAGGCAGGATGAGAAATTACCCATGGAGATTGGCCAGCCGTTAACACGCCACGCCCTTATCTACGATCATCAGGGTAACTGTCGATGGTTCGTATGGACTATTCACCATACTCTATACGATGGATGGTCGATTCCCCTCATTATTAACAATGCCGAGACCATCTATAACGGCGGCCAAATCGAGAAGCAGGCACCTTTCAAATGTTTCATCCAGCATCTAATTCGAAATAATGATACTGAAGCAACAGAATATTGGCGACGGTCTTTAGAGAACTGTAACTCGGCCATATTCCCTGTACTTCCATCATCAATACAAGAACCTTCGTCCGACGGGTTTACCGTCCATGAAATCCCAGTATCTGAGGTTGTAGCAAATCACATCACACGGTCCAATCTCTTGCGTGCCTCCTGGGCTTTTGTGGTTGGTGAAGCAACCAACTCGACAGACGTTGTGTTTGGTGCCACAGTGTCTGGCAGAAATGCACCTGTGGATGGCATTGAAAAGATGGCTGGCCCTACTATCGCTACGGTCCCTATCCAAGTGATACTGCCTAAAGATCAAACCATATTATCGTATCTCGAAGCCGTGCAACAACGAGCCACTGAGATGATTCCCTTTGAGCAGTTTGGACTGCAGCAAATCTCTAAGATCTCTCCAGGTACTCGTCATGCGTGCCAATTCCAGACTTTATTGGTCGTACAACCCAAGGATACTAATTCCGAAGGCAGCCCACTTGGAAACTGGCTTGATGCCGGCCAGCGGGCGCGGATCAATACCTACGCTCTTCTACTGGAGACGCAGCTTGATTCAGATACTATCACAGCTACAGCCAGATACGATACTAGGTTGGTCGATCCGTGGACAGTTAAACATATGCTACAACGCCTAGAGCTTGTGGTGCATGAACTATCGAGCGGCGACCTGGCGCGCCCCCTCTCGTCAGTAAAGACAATCACTGAGCGGGAGTTGGATCAGATATGGCAGTGGAATAGTAGTGTTCCAGTTTCAGCAGACCGAAGCTTCCTCGAAATGCTCGAACGGAACGTCCAAGAACGTCCGGGAGCCTCAGCAATAAGCGCCAGTGACGGCGATCTCACATACTCCGAGCTTGATAAGCTTTCTAGTCAACTAGCCGGCCGACTCTTGGGTGAAGGCGTGGGCCCAAACTCGCTGGTGCCCTTATGCTTTGAGAAATCTATGTGGGCAGTAGTCTCTGTTCTAGGTGTTCTCAAGGTTGGTGGAGGATTTGTCTTTCTGTCTCCTTCGCTTCCAGAAGTTCGATTGAGGGATATTGTTGCGCAGCTCTCGCCTACTGTAGTGATTACCTCGCTCAAATGCGAAAGCTTGAGCTTGCGCCTTGCCCGCAACGTGATTTCCATCCATCCGCAAGCCTTCAACAGTTTGCTTACACCTATTCGTATACATGCGAAGATGCCTGACCCATCGTCGACTATGTATATTGTATTTACATCAGGTAGCACCGGCTCGCCCAAGGGCGTGGTCGTCACCTATGGCAACGTCGCCTCAGCTTTGCATCATCAAATCAGCTCTATGGGTCTTTCAGCTCAGTCGAGGGTGTTTGATTTCGCATCATATAGCTTTGATGTCGCTATCAGCAACTTATTCACAACTCTCACAGCCGGTGGCTGCCTGTGCATCCCAAATGAGGAGGAGCGCCTTCAGAATTTGCCTGAAAGCATAGCTCGTATGCGTGCCACCGTTGTTAATCTCACGCCTTCCGTCTCCAGAATGCTATCTCCAGAGGACTTACCCGACCTGCAGTCAATCATATTTGCTGGCGAAGCGTTGCATGTTACGGATGCCCAACGTTGGTGGGATCATGTTCGAGTAATAAATACTTATGGTCCAAGTGAATGTACATCAAATAGCACAATCAATTCTGAAGCAGAGACTCCTAAGGTGGCGGCTCGCATAGGGAAAGGGGCTGGTCAAATTACCTGGGTCGTGGACCCTGATGACGCCATGCGTTTGCTCCCCCTAGGATACGTGGGCGAGCTGCTCCTCGAAGGGCCACTTGTTGGTGGTGGCTACCTAAATGATGAGGAAAAGACAGCAGCCGCTTTTATCAAGGATCCAATATGGTTAACTCAGGGCACTCCTGGTCATCCAGGGAGACATGGGCTACTATATAGAACGGGCGATCTCGTTCGCTACTGTGAAGATGGAAGTCTTTCATTCGTTGGGAGGAAGGACGCACAAGTCAAAATCCGAGGGCAGCGGATTGAGCTTGAAGAAGTCGAACATTGGATACAGCAGGTCTTACAGCAGGATGCTGTTCAAGTGATCGCTGAGATTATCAAGCCCCGGGACCAAAGAGAGGACGTCCAGCAGCCGGTCCTCGCGGCATTCTTGCATGGCTACGACAACCTACTTGCAAACGATGCAAGTGACGACGTCGTAGTACAGCCTCTTGCTGTCAAGTTCAATATTGAGGATGAGCTAGCCAAGGTTTTGCCCAGCTATATGATCCCAACCGCCTTCTTTTGTTTGAGTCGAATGCCTGTAACGACATCTGGCAAAGCTGATCGTAGAAGACTGCGGGAACTTGGTGAATCTTTCACGATCCATCAAATAAATGAGATGAGAAAGATTGGCGAAGGGCCAAGGCGATTACCATCTACAAGCACAGAGCACTTGATGCAGACGCTTTGGTCACGAATATTGGATATCGACACAGCCATGATTGGGCTAGATGATCATTTCTTTCGGCTTGGTGGCGATTCCATAGCGGCGATGCGGCTGGTAAGCGAGGCTCGCAAGACCAACGTGGAACTTACAGTTGCAGATGTCTTCCGTTATCCTACTTTAGAGTATATGGCACGCCACGTAGTTGAGTTAGTCAGTCCCATGGCGCAAGAGATTCCAGCATTTTCTTTACTGCACCCCGATTTCGACACTGGCCCCCTCCTCCTGGATGGTGTGGAGGCATCCGCAATTGAAGATGCGTATCCCTGTACCCCGATGCAAGAAGGTCTCTTGTCTCTATCATCAAAGCAACCAGGAGATTACATCATGCGAATGGTCCTCGAGCTCTCTCCCACCCTTTCCTTACCGAATTTTTGTGCCGCATGGGAGAGTGTAGTCCGATCTACAGCAATCTTGCGTACACGGATCATCCATCATAATGGTAGTCTCCTGCAAGTTGTTCTACATGAAGATATCCGTTGGGTTCATACAACTGGCCTTGACGAATATCTAGATGCCGATAGACAGCATGGAATGAGCCTTGGCGAGCCTCTCACACGGTACGCCCTCGTCAAGGATGACCAAGGACTGTGCAGGTGGTTTGTTTGGACAGCCCACCATGCGCTCTATGATGGCTGGTCATTGCCTCTCCTTATTGGCATGGTGAATGACGCGTATCTTAACCGGCCCAATAAGAGCTACTCTCCGGTTCCTTTCCGAGCGTTTGTTAAACATATTGAAGAGCAAAGCGATACAGAGTTGTGCGCTTATTGGCGGGATGCCCTCAAGGGCTGCGACTTTACCGTCTTCCCAAATCTACCTCCTTCTATTCAGGAGCCTGTAGCGGACAAGTCTCTAACTCATACTATTCCATGGACAGGCATACAACTAGATACGGAGATCACTGCATCAAATCTCATACGCGCCGCGTGGGCTTTAATTATGGGAGCCATGACAGGCTCCAATGACGTTGTTTTCGGCGTCACAGTCTCAGGTCGAAATGCCCCTATTAACGGTATTGATGAGATGGTCGGTCCGACCATTGCCACAGTTCCAATCCGTATAAAAATCTCTCGTCCCCAGTCCGTTTCCGAGTATCTCTCAGCTATCCAGCGCCAGACTACGGATATGATTCCTTTTGAGCAGGTTGGCCTGAGCCGCATTGCCAAGATTAGTACAGAATGCCAGCAAGCGTGTCACTTCCAGACCCTACTAGTTATCCAGCCAGAGTATAACGGAGATTCTGGGAACCACGTCATTGGCCAATGGCAAAATGTACGTCAACAAGGTCAAGTGAGCACGTATGCCCTTGTCCTAGAGATTGGACTTGGACAGGATCAAATACTGGCCACAGCTAGATATGATCCAAATGTGATAAAGCAATGGACAGTCCAAGCGCTTCTGGAACGCCTGGAACTTGCATTGCATAGCCTATCCAACGGAGACCAATCGCGACCTCTAGAAGCCATTGAGATGGTTACTGAACACGAACTGGATGAGATATGGCAATGGAATAGTAGCGTGCCGGCTTCCATCAACCGCTTCTATACTGAAATATTGGATGAACAAGTGAGAATAAGGGCTGGTGCTATCGCTGTTTGTGCGTGGGATGGAGAATTGAGCTACCTCGAACTTGACCAGCTTTCTACGCAGCTAGCAAGCCATCTTGTGGGCCTAGGAGTTGGCGCCAATATACTTGTACCTCTCTGTTTCGAAAAGTCCAAGTGGGCAACAGTCGCTATGCTTGGCGTCATCAAAGCCGGCGGAGGATTCGTCATGTTTGATCCTGTCTTGCCGGAGAAGAGATTACAAACCATGATTCACCACATTGGCTCTGAAGTCTTGTTGTCCTCCTCCAATAATATGGCCCTGGGTCATCGCCTAGCTCCTAAAGTAATCCAGGTTGACCAGGGGATGAGTAAGAGTCTGAGTTCATCATTTGAAGGTCGCTTACCCCAGCTGCGATCGCCCACAAGTGCCTTATATGCTGTGTTTACATCTGGAAGCACGGGCACACCCAAAGGGATCGTAGTGTCTCATGCAAATATTTGCTCCGCCTTGCACTACCAGCAGAAGATTTTGGGCTTTACCCATGAATCGAGGGTCCTAGACTTCGCTTCTTATTCGTTTGATGTAGCCGTGCACAATACTCTTGCAACGCTTGCGGCTGGTGGCTGCTTATGCATCCCATCCGATGAGGATCGCAAGGGAAATCTCGACGGCGTTATAAGGGCCATGGCGGTCACCATTGTCAACCTAACCCCAACCGTCTCGCGGCTCATCGACCCGAGCACTGTGTCTGGCCTTCAGACGTTGATCTCATTAGGAGAAGCTCTCACACCTCAGGATGCAGCTCGGTGGTGGGGGAAATGCCGTCTTATTAACACTTATGGTCCTGCAGAGTGTACGCCTATTAGCACTATTGCCTCTCATGCATCTAATGTTGAAGAAGCTAGCAGCATTGGAGAAGGGGCTGGGCTAATTACATGGGTTGTCGACCCCGAAAACCATGACTGTCTTCTGCCTGTAGGCTGTGTAGGAGAGCTTTTGCTGGAGGGGCCACTTATTAGTCGTGGATATCTCAATGATCAAGAGAAAACAGCTGTTTCTTTCATCCGCGATCCGTCTTGGTTAATCCGGGGTGCGCCTGGACGGCCTGGCCGGCGTGGGCGACTGTACAAGACCGGTGATTTGGTCAGGTACAACAATAATGGCAGCTTGACGTTCATTGGGAGGAAGGATATACAGGTTAAGATTCGAGGTCAGCGCGTTGACCTCGGTGAAGTAGAGCACTGGGTGTCTGTAACCCTTCCTGAAGCAGTACAGGTCATCGCAGAGGTTGTCATTCCACAAGGAGAAGCTTCGCGGCCCGTTTTGATAGCCTTTGTTGAACTGGCCAAGGTCGCGTCTGATACAAGCAGTTTAGAGCCTTCTAGAGAACCTTCGGCAGCCGTCATACTGCCTCTTGCCCCTGGTGATCGAGATAAGCTCGCCCAGCATCTACCGGATTACATGCTTCCTGAAGCGCTGGTTTCATTGGGGAAACTTCCTTTGACTGCCACTGGGAAGATAGATCGCAAGCAGCTACGCCTCATTGCTGCGTCCTTCTCAATTAGGCAATTGGCCGGCGTAAAAGAGGTGGATGGACTAGTGAATGGCTCTGCAAATCTACAACCCACGACTCCCATGGAGCGCCAGATGCAGCAGGCCTGGGCCGACGTGCTTGGTCTTCAGCCGTCTACTATCGGTCTCGACGACAGCTTCTTCAAGCTCGGGGGTGATTCAATCGGAGCAATGAAGCTCGTAGGAGCTATGCGCAGGACGGGGGCTCACCTAATGATGGCAGATGTCTTCCGCCACCCCACGCTGCGGGCCATGGCAGAATTGGACATGGCTGCACCACTTGATAATGAAACTCTAGATCAAGACATAATTGATACCCTTATGAAGTCCGAGCTCTTGTTAGAGATTGACCGTCTCAGTATTGGGCTTTCCTCTTCCACAGTCGCCGATATCAGGCCGCTCACACAATTTCAGGAGGATTGCGTCGAGATCGGGATACAGAATCCCCTCGAGTTCTGCAACTACTTCTACCTTGATCTTGATGATAGCTTGGACGTGTCTCGTTTGAAAGAGAATTGCTCGGCCACCCTAGAGAGATTTTCCATTCTACGCGCCTCATACTTGCCTCTCCTTGGACGGTTCTGGCAAGTAACCCCTCACCAACTTGAGCTACCTCTCCAGACGCACCAAGTTTACAAAGACATTGAGCTTTCTTGCCGGGAATTTGTGTTGAACGATATTGAGAGTTTTACTCCATCCTGTCCTCCATTTGCTCTCTTCTTTCTTAGAGCAGACACTGGAAGAGATCGTCTAATCGTTCGCTTGTCGCACGCTCAGTATGACGGCATTTCACTCCCGACTATCTTCCGCTCTTTGATTCAATCACACGAGTTCGAGCATCTTCCTGAGCCTCCGAGCTTCTCGGCATTCACTGCGTACACGCACCGTCATCGGTTCCAGTCTATGGCTTACTGGAGAGAACTGCTAAAGGGTTCCTCCGTCACCGCCGTCCTCTCGAAACTCGCGCCCCCTATCGCTCTCGATTCTTCACCTAAAGCGATCATCCTAGAATCCGAAATTCTCTTTCCAAGGCTTCATGCTAACATCACGCCGGCTACCGTCCTCAGTTCCGCCTGGGCCATCGTATTAGCGAAGCTTACAGGAGAGAACGATGTCGTTTATGGGCGCCTTGTTGCGGGACGTAATTCACCCATACAAGGAATCGAAAACATCGTTGGACCCTGTGTCAACATTGTGCCTGTCCGCGTTAACTTGTCGTCGGTTCACACACCTGCCCAGTTACTAGCCACTGTTCAAGAGCAGTTTATTGCAATTGGAGATGCTGATTCGCTGGGCCTCCGTGATATTTCTCATCATTGCACGGACTGGCCTCTTGACTGTGGCTTCGACACCGCTATCCAGCATCAGAACATAGACGAACATCCCAAGTTTCAACTTGGTTCGATGACCACCCAAGTCCATTCATTTGACAGCCCTTACGTCGTACCGAGGTCGTTGTACATGTTGACCCGCCCACGAGACGGGGGAGTACACGTCGAGCTGCAGGGTAATACTCACATTGTTACCCCTGAAACGGTATCAATGCTCCTTCGAGGATTTTGTCAGGTTGTCGAGTATTTACTCAATTTTCCTGATGCTGATCTTTCATTATATATCCAAAGCATCCATCTGAACTTGCCACTAACATCCAACATCTGAAGTAAAATCCATTGGGTATCGCAAGGAACTGTTTTTTTATTTACGCCTGTATATAGTCTTGAGCTTTGCTTCTTTGCTGTTTTGTTATTTTAATATTTGAACAGATGAAAAATCATCCAGAGAACAACCATGTGTGTAGTAGCCAGGTAATATTAAACTATATATAGTTTAATAACTCTGGCTACTCTGGCTACTCTAGCTACTCTAGCTACTCCAAGTATTCCAGTTTCATCCCTGTGAGCTCTAATTCTACTTGTGTGGCGTATTCAATTCCTCATCCTGATCGTTTTTGGTATGTGTGAATCGGTTAGATATGAGTAGATTTCGTGGTCCCTGGGGTTTGGATGAGCGGCTCAAGCGACCGTCTACACATCGGCCGGCGGATATACCCTTGATGCATTTCATCTTCTGGATCTGAGGAGGGCGTAATTCGTCTCCTGCATTTAGAGCCGTAATGAAGTTCCGGATGTTGGATTTCAATCCTCTTGTATCCTCCAGTACTGGGATAACACTGTCCAGGAGTTCACCGCTCGCCATAAGGTTGGTCTTTCCCATCAGGCCAAAGTGACGGGTTGTCCACATGCCTGCCGAGCACCGCTTGATTCAACTCTGAGTAACATGCCTTTCAGATTGAAACAATCTCTCCTTTTGAGTCGTTATATCAAGCGTAGACAGGCTCTTCCATGCACACTCCATAGCCGATGTAGACTAAATTGAGTATTGGCGCCGGGCTTTGTTTTTTTTTTTTGTAAAACAATTTCTTTTCCACAAAGAGTTTTAATTCTCCATGTCCTGTCTATTTCTTGGAGCTCAAAGGGCTTTGCTCACTGTGTAGATGTCTGAGCCTCACCAGGACTTCAAAGCCCACCAGTTCCTCGTCCACAAGGCAAGGTAACCCTGCCGACAAATCCTTCTCCAGAGAGAAAAAAATTTGTTGACATATCGCAAAGGGGTCTTCTGTTTAGACTACGATCCCAAAGGATGGAGAGATCACTGTAAGCCCGCCATCTAGCCTTTTATGTAGCGTGCAATCACGCCAGATGTGAGGCGGCGGTTTGTCGGCAGGGTCGGAAGTAGATTAGTGGCAGCGGTTGGTGCAAGATATTATGGGAACACTGTAATGATGTGTCATAATATCCATTGATGGAAGGAAGAAGAAAGTGAATGTGTTAACAATGCTTTATACAAGATGTGTTTGCTTACGGGTGCGATTAAATGTTATGTCCAGTTTGCGAATTCTGTAGGTAAAAGAAAACCCATTATTTGACTGGTCGATTTTGAAGTGTACGAATGCTAGCTACTTGTGGAAATTAAGTATTGTGAGTGACCCCCTAGACTTGATGGAAAGAATCGTCGCAATTTTTTGAGCTTTTTTTGTAATATAAAATGCACTTCCGCTTACTCCTCCTTAATATGCTCCTCCTCACCAGACTCCTCCTCACCTGAGCCTTCATTCATTGATGCTTCATTATTACTAATCAACTGATTGAGCAAGTCTCTGATCTCACCCTGCTGAGTTTTGATATCAGACTGCTCAGCTTTGATCTCATTAACAGTTTCCACCAAAGATTCAACTAGTTCCAAGATGCGGGAGGCTACCCCTTTCGATTGAGGAAAGGTCGCCATCGTAGCTCTCAACTCGGACATTAATATAGATTTTGGAGGCAGCATTGGTTGAATATCTAATTTCGGTCGCATTCGCTTGGAATTCGTTGTATTTATCGACAATGTAGAAGCGGCCTTTCGCTTTAAAGGTGTAGTAGTTGTTGACGAGGCAGAAGCGGTCTTTAGCTTGGAGGGCATTGTAGTCGTCGACGAGGTAGAAACGGTCTTTGGCTTGGAGGGCGTTGTAGTTATCGACACAGCACCGGTATTGCTTCTTTTCAAAGTCGACGGGGTTGTTCTTTCGGGTAGTCTCCCTAGTAGCTTTGTGGTTTTGGTCAGAGAGATCTTAACAAAGGCATAGCCAATGTCTTTTTTAGGAATCTTACATTCTCATGGGTCGTTTGCTTTCCAGCCACCTTTTGTGCCGTCATTTGCACAATGTAGTCAGATGTGAAATCGTTTATGTCGAGAGACCCAAAAGCTTGAATCAGCTTTGCGTCAAGCCGCTTTATCTCACGATGCTCATATTGAGACCGAAGCATCACGTACGCCGCCCATGTTGGCTTCCGCTGCAATTCAGTGTATAGAATGTGTCTTTTGGCAGTTTTGCAAGCAGCGCCATCAATCACGTAGACCGCGCCATCAAACAGCCGGACATACTCCATTTGGTCCTCATATGTCATATTTGTAGCCTGCTTCTAGTAGGCTTTCAAAGCTGACATAGCTTGACCATACGACTTGTGATCAGGTGGTAGGGAGATATCGCTTTGATACAATCGCAGTGGTGGAAGGTACGGGTTCGGGCATGGATTGGTAGATGGTAGGTTAACCATAATGCCGGTTATCCCGATATATCGGGAGCGAAGGCGAAAAGTGATGAGGAGAGGAGAAAAGAGTTAAATCAATGAACGAGAAGAAAGATCCTTTTTTATAAGCGGTGGCACGTGTTTACTGCAGTTGAAGTTGACAGCTGATGTTGGCAGCTGATGAAAAAAGTGGCAGCTGGCACTGGCATCGCTCAACACTATTTAATTCTTCATCAACCAATTCTTTTCTTCTTTTCTTTTTCTCTCCTATTTAATTCCTCACTTACCTCACTTTTTCTACCTCTTCCAGTTCTCTGGCCTTCTTGTTCTGTTCCTCTCGTCGAAGCTTTCATCTCTCAAACGTTCGCGCAGCCATGAGCGACGTAGACTGGGATCAGTGGGTATGGCAAGTGTCCTCCTCTGGCACAATCAGGATTAGGAGTCCCGATGGATCAACCATCGCAGAAAGTATCGCAATTGGAAGGGACGGCATAAATGCGTCCGATAATGACAGACACCATAATGGCGAGTGGGCCAACCTAATAATAGCCAACAGGGCTGTGCCAAAAACAACTAATGCAGCTTCAAACCGCGGACACCAAAAGGTAGAGCATCCCAGGAAAGTACAGGCCTTTAGATGACACATTTCCTATATACGCCATAGTGGATTGGTTATGCGCAGGAGGGTTACTTATTTTCGCAAAGGCGCCCGGAATGGGTTGTCCAGACAAAGAAGCGGTTCTGAAGTGCTGAGGGCCCAAAATGATTTCAGAGGAAACGAATTCTGGATCGCGAAGAAACGCAATTGAAGGCAATTATGCCCTGGTTATAATAGCTTGTCCAAGATATAGATGAAGTAGTTGAGGAGCTGAAGTAGCTGAAGTAGCTGAAGTAGCTGAAGTAGCTGAAGCAGCTGAGTATCCAGAGTATCCAGAGTATCCAGAGTATCCAGAATATCTAGAGTATCTAGAGTATCCAGAGTATCCAGAGTACCCAGAGTATCTAGAGTATCTAAAGTATCTAGAGTATCTAAAGTATCTAGAGTATTCCCTGACCCTGAACTCATTTCCCTTGAAGTTAAACTCTCCGATATTGAGATATATAGCCTGATTCGACTTCCTAACTCTAGGCTGCTTCACAAAGACAGGTCTGGACATGTCCATGCTATATCCCACATAAGCAGTCTTGATGCCGAATTCACTGTCTTCGTTTGCTGACACAAGAATTTCATCACGTAGATTCATGTCTGTTGCTCTTCTGGTGTTAGCACTTTCGGAAAAGCTTTGCCTATCCAACATCATGTTGTTACACCGATTGAGTAACTCTAGTTTTCTCCAGTTCTCGAGAACCAAGCGACTTGAGGTAGTCTCAGCTTCACGCAGCGTCGATCTCGAAGATATATCGGAGCGCATGAGTATAATTCCATTCGGCCCTTGAATTACCTGTGCGCCGTCATTGGTGGATGCTATAGAGCATCCTCTCCAGACTTCGGAAGAAGACATCTTGAGTATGTTGACAAATATACGAAATGGATAATAGAGATGGACGAGATTCCGCTCCTTGTCGTGAATTGGAGATTGATTGAAGAAAAGGCAAGAGCGCGGATGTGGGGGAAGAGAAGATTTGTGTATGTCTGATGGCAGAAACGAAAAGGCAGTGGGCACAAGAGGTAGATTTTTTTCGATGATAATGCGAGAGAAGAAACAGTTCAAGGAGAGTGTGCGGTGTGAATTGGGAGTAGAGGTACATCCATTTGGCGCCGTCCCAGGGTATATTAAGAGTCCCTTCACCATCGCAACTCATACTCTCCTCACCCCTTTTTCTCGGGCATTCCGCCTCTCACTTGTTGCCTCATCAAGTGCTACCTGAACAGCAATATTTTTGGCATCAGAATTGGAGAACTGTGGTGGGTTATATCGTTTCAATGATGCCGCCCAGTAATATTTTGAATTCACATAATCAGCGCTCTTTCTTATCGGAAAGAGCGCACAGGGAATATAATACCTATAACCTGCTTTAAATGCATGCTGTCTTTGAGCTGGAGTGAATGGCAGTAAGATTTATAGCTAAAAGAATTAGCCTTTGGAACTGTAAACACAAATCTGGTAGGGCTATTTCCAGACCAGTCCCGCTCGAGCAAAAAGCTATTGCATTACAAATCTCTATTCTTTGGGAACTATACAAAAGGTAGTATAGCCAGGCAAACTTTTAGCTAGAGTAGCTAAAGTAGCTGAAGTAACTAAAGTAGCTGAAGTAGCTAAAGTAGCTGAAGTAGCTGAAGTAGCTGAAGTAGCTGAAGTAGCTGAAGTAGCTAAAGTATAGTTATAGGCCAAAAGTCTGCGAATATCTCACTGCCTACCCCTTACCTTACAATTGTCAACTCTTGCCACCCTTAATTTTAAATTGCAATTGTACAACAACGGGATGGATTCAGACCTTAGTTTTAGTGCCATTTAAGCGCCAACCGTCAGCATAATTGCCAATTTTATAATGGGTAAAAAGCTGTCACCTGCGCTGAAATATTCGGCGGCAAGTCTTATCGGTCTGTAGCCCAAGATTGGAATACATCACCCTCAATAATGCATCGGATCTTAAAGCGCTGGCAAGTCACCCAATCCTTCAATAACAAAGCCTGGTCAGGTCGGCCCCTCAAGCTTACAGAAGCCGAGATTCGGTATATCCACCTATTGATTAAACGAGACCGCCGAATTGGTTATGGGACCCTGGTTGGTGCCATGAATGGCAAGGTGTCCAAAAAAGAAAGCATTCGACGAGGAACCCAGCAATCCTACAAGCATAAACTTCCATTTATGCAACAGATACCTATATTAAAAGAAACAGCATCTCAGTGGATTTCATTTATTAAGGTTAGCAAGGAGAGGAAGAAGAATTGATGGAGGTATGGCCGGTTGAAATTTGACCTTGATTTTGACTTACACCGGCTCTTTAGGCAATCTTCTCGGACGAGGCTACAGCTCAAAATCAGCCCAATTCCGACCGCGAATGGGTCTTTCGGAAGTAAAGGACCCTAAAATAGCTAAAATATGTAATGTAGCTATAATAGCTATAATTGCTAAAATAGATAAAGTAGCTAGAATTGCTATAATACTTATAGAAAATACTAAGTTTTGGGGGTGAAGGGTTATAATACAAATGTAATTAATATATAATAGCTATTCGAACTATATACTCAATTGTCCTTCGGCCCTAATTAAGGTACAACCATTACTCATTAACGAAAGGTATGGACATGACAGTTCTTCCAAAAGTAGCCTTAGCCACAGTTGGTGCCAATCGTTGTTTTCACCCTTTTCAAGATTGATGCTATCCAGAAGGCCCCCTTCTAAATTATCCAACATCTTGTCGAGGGAATTATCCAACGCTTCGGCGTTAGCTTTGTCAAAATAGTTCCTTAACAGGATAGTCAATGTTAAACCGGCTCGAAGGGCGAGCCGATCGTCCTAGCCCGCTTGATATCTATTCCCGTTCGGTATCTTCCTTTGCAGTATTAATCTCCTCTTCTCCCAGGGCATGCTAAGAGGCGACTTGACCGCCTACTGGCGCCCCATGGGTTAGAGGCTCGAATGCTGCCTCGTGCCCCAAGACTCAAAGTCTCTTAGGTGTAGGCGTATCAAGCCGTAGCGGCTCATGTTTTAAGTGGCCATTGGGAGGGTTTGAGACGGTACGATGTTCTTCAAACTAGGTCCGTGATTCAATACCATCCTCGTTGAGGGGGAACATTTGCCAAACAGCCCTTTTTCCAAGCAATACGGTTTTGTTCTAACGGTTAATTACTTATTGGCCTATATATCCACTTCAGTTTGGTCTCGATAAACATCTGTAGTTGGATAAGCCGCTATTATAGACAGTGTATGCAATTGCCTTCGACGTGTGTACCTGAGTTCATTCGCGTCTTTGCCCAAGTATCGACAGTTCTCGGCTGTACAGGGGGGGTTACTACAGGCCCTTTGATAATTTCACCCTTAACCAGAAAGCGCTACGCACAGTACGGAGAAGAGAGGTTTTCATGCCGGTTCGTTGTGCTTATTCGGAATGCAGAAATAGTAGTCCAACGCATTAACGCTGCTCCATTTTTCTATCGGCAATTTAACGAGCAATAAACCGAGAGGGGGTATGTCGGCTGAATGTTTGGAAAGCATGCTTACCTCAATATCTGCTGAAGAGAGACTTCTACTCTCACATTTGGCTTTTTTTCACTTCTTGAGGAATCGTTTATCATAAAATCATCAACTGGTTACGATTCTCCGAATATTCGAAACGGTTGACCAAATACCTTCAAGGAACTGTAAATTTACAGCCATTTCAAGGCAGTAGAGGGTACGATCTAGAATGAGATCTGATTAGATTAGACTGGTGTTCAGCTTCCTATTTCGTCCGTGGCATCTGTGGTCTTAGATTTTAGCGGGATTTAGGTGTTATTGCCCGATAATCGCCGAGTGAGCGTCACGTCAGCCATCGGTAGTTGCCGCGGGCCGGCAGCTGCAGTCGGTAATTGCATGCTCAAAACAACCCGACTCTCTCTGGGAGGCATGTAGACATTCCGTAGTAATTCCAAAGCAAACAATTGGGTAACATTCCTTGCCAGAATCTGATGTGGTAACCTCAAAATCGTACGATAGGACAAAAGATCTGGACCCTACTAGCAGATGGCTTGGGGATGACGCGTTCATACGAGATAGTAATCCACTATGGTATCAACTACTCCTTGATTAAATGTCTTGTGATGGAAACACAGCGACATAAACTATTTCGAATACGCGTAAAAGCCTGGATATACCAAACCTTGTCAAGTTGCTTCTCTGAACAAAGAATACGATGCTGGTAATCACCTAGACATAGGGGTAGGCTTATATAATTTTTATAAAGAGAGTCAATGCGGTTATTGCGGCGGCTAGTTGGCCAGTGCTAGGTGCATATGACAAATCTATCTCACGAGCAACCCGTTAATAATATCTTACACATCCAGACGATGTGTTTCATATGTTCATGCTTCGTGGTGGTGATATTTACCAATATTGGAGTATAAATAAGATACTCATATCGAGTTACTGCCCAATGAGATTACATGTTAATTCACCATTATTTGCCTCATAGGTTGCTCCGTCAAATTAACCCAAAATGTTCTCCCTTAAACAATTGCAGTTCGCTCTGCTAAGCGCATACCTCATCTACATATCCCCTGTTCGATCACATGGTACAGAGATAGAGACGAGATCTCTGAATGAGATTTATCAAAGTGCAAAGAAAGAAAGGGATACCTTGAATATTTACTTTGGTGGCAGCTGTATGATTCTCATCTCCTACTGGCTTTGAGAATAAAATACTAATATAGACATAGCTCAGGCGGCAGCAGAGCCAATGCTTAATGCGTTTCGCAAAAAGTTCCCTGAAGTTGCAATTAATATCACAGCAGATCTGTCCAAGTACGCTGATTCCCACATCGACCGGAGTTATATAGATGGTAAGCCTTTTATCGATGTAGCTATTTTACAGACGGTACACGACTTTTCCCGATGGGACAAGCAACAACGTCTTTTGCATTATAAGCCACCAAATTATAATGACATTAACCTGGCCATTAAACATATTGATGGAGCCTATCTTCCCGTCAACTACAGTAGGTATTCGTCGTCCGATTAGAACCGGCTTTGCCAAAGCATTCTAACAACAGCATTTCTCAGATCAGTTTGGTCCTTTCTACTATGATTCATCCATGATACAACAGCATCAGGTGCCAAAGACATACGCCGATGTCTTGGATCCATTTTGGAAAGGAAAGCTCGTTCTTACGTATCCAAATGACGACGACGGTGTCCTATACCTATTCTCCCTCATTATTGAACGCTACGGCTTCCAATGGCTAGACTCTCTTTTGAAGCAGGACGTTATGTGGGTGCGTGGCGCTGCAGCTGCTTCTGGTGCAATTATTTCCAATCACGAACTTGGCAACAGCTCGAGAGTCTTGACCTTCTCTGCGCTTGGAGGCTTTACACCATCAACGTCTTTCCTACAAGTTCGTCAGCCTGACGCACCGGACCAATTCATGACTTGGGCTCAACAAGCAGCCATCTTTGCCTCAACACCTCGCCCAGAGAGCTCCAAATTATTCATGTCTTTTCTGTTGAGTACTGAATGGCAGTCATCTCTTACGACGTCAGGTGCTCCATCTATCCGCACATCTTTGACTGGGACGAACAACGTGTTCATAGCCAATAATACTCAACCAAGTGGATATATCACGTTTATGAGCAGGCGGGAGGATGTGGAATGGTGGCGAATGCAGATGGAAACTTACATTGGACTTCCTAAAGGGCTTGATCCAGTGCTTGTGTGAATCGTTCTTATATATATACAACAGGGGGGCACAATGAAATACGCACAAAATTTGCAACCGCTTTTCTTACAGTAAATGGATTGGAAAATAGATGGTGCGACAATCCCTCAGAGACCCTGGACTAGAATGATTTGAATAATTACACGTTAGTAGTGTTGTACGAATATCTGACCGCCGGTCATTGCGGCATCGTTTTAATCATATTAGAATAACAGATCAGTTACATAGAGCGAGAAGATATTAGCACTTTGCCAGTCAATGTGAATTGAAGAGAAATACAATCACACAGTGAGCATGCGAACAGATTGTAAAGAGTTCTGCTTGTCAGTCCCTGCGGCTGCCACTCATAAAGTAAATACCGCCGGCTGGTCGTTGATTGACCGCCCACCTCATCATGCTCTCAACAATTTATAAATTCATCTTTCTTTTCTTCCCTTTGTTGTGAGATCCCATACGCAAACTGGTACAACTTCGAGCGAGACGGTACAGCAAACATGGCGGCCCCGGACCAGAAGCGGAGTTCCACCAGAAAAGATGGCCCGAATAAGCAACATGCTGCCGGCAAGGCTGCATCTATGCGGCGACGTCGACGACCAAAGAGTGATTGGATTCCATAGTTACCGATGCTGAGCTGAGTCTGATGGCAACAGGCTACACACTTCGCGAGATCAGAAGACGCCGGCATTCCGCCAATCTCATACTGCCAAGCGAATTTTTCCAGTGGGTCTTTTGTTGGAGAGCTGGAGAGATGCATCCTGGCATTCGCTTCATGGCATCGGCGCTTGGTGCTCTCCAAGAAGAGGCTGAATCGTTTGTAACCCGCTATTTCCAAGGTAAGTCCTCCGAGTTACCGGCCCCGAGAGGGCGGTTTCGGCAAATCCATCCCCTGTACGACTAAAGAGCCAGTGTGGCTGTCAGCTCTTTGCGATTGGGCATTTAGGGACCATAAATGAGCCCAGTAATGGAGGGGGCAAAAGTGGCAGGGTTGGCTTCAAGAGTTGTAACCTTAAACAAGTCTATTTAGGTCACTATTTATGTGTCACACTGAGTGCTGCCTGTAGAAGCAATCCTTGAATCGTCTAAAAGATCGGAGCGTTGGGTAAATCTCTTCACTGCAACTGCCTCCTTTGAAGTAATATAAGCCTGTGAGTATTTAGCTAAAGCACTAATTAAAGGCTCCGAGATTTACATTAATGATTGTGCCAACCCCGTTCATGCATCGAGCGCCTTCAGTGATTCCACATCCACCCGAGTCTTACAGTCTTACCATGACTAATAATTTCAACTTAGCCATGTCAACGTTTAGCGCGCCAGTTCGGTCGAAGGCTGTTGAACATGGCTCCAATTAAGAAACATGCCAGCTCCGGAATAGGAAAATGCTGGCTTACACAGCACAGCGATCGCAAGCGAGAAGCTCTCTAAATGATGACTGCACACTTCACGAGAAGACAGCAGTCTAGGCATTATACAAAATTCTATCGGTACTTCACATCCTCAAATTAGACTTGGGTAATAACAGAACAATACAGAAACTTAATCGGGTAGTTCTTCATTCCTTCATACCCCAATTCGCGAGACACCATACTCCTTCAATAGCACCCCTTATTGAATCGCTTCCCTATGCGGTACCGCGTTCTCTACCCTGACCCTAAAGAATCGAATAAAAATAAATGCCGGAAGGAGAGCTCTCTAATCTTTAGCAGCGTCGATCCTACTGTGGAACCATGGCGATCCGCAATTAGCGTCCGGCATAGAGCAGCAAAGGTTGTGGAGTAGTCTCTAATTGGCAGCCAGGACAAGTTATTATTGTCCATTTGCGCCCGCTCTGAGACATCAGAGTGTATTATGTTCTAGCCTTTACTAGTAACTAGCAATATCTAAATGGGTATCCATGTAGCCCGTTTTAACAACCGCCGAAACAAACCGCCGCTCCTCAGCTAATAAGTCACTACATCATAAAGCCGAAGCACGCAAGATACGGTATATAAAGAGTTGGTAATCTTCTCTTTTCCATCTCTCACTTCTCATGATATGTGTTATAATAGAAGGTGTATTAAGATTTTCACTCGGTTGGCTACGACGCACGCCTTAGTTCTTTCTATAGTTGTTCAACGTCTAGTATCCACACTCTCTGTTTTATTACGCTACCACATCAAGTAAGCATAAGATCCTCATATAGTTTTTGATTTGTTGCTCAAGGGAGATAGACTAATATTCTCCCATAGAATGAAGCCTGTTTCAAATACCACGGCGCTGCTCCTGGCTGGTATTGCGTCATCTGCCAACGCTTTCGGTAATGGCGATTTCGTGGGATGGTCAAGCAGTAACTGTGGTGGCAACAATAACAATAACTACCAGGTTGCAACCACCACAACAAATTGCATCACGTTTCCAGGAGGGGGGGGCTTTGGTGCTTATGGGATGCATGTTGGGGCTGCCAATAGTGGTTGGTATCAGTGCAACTTTTATACTGATACTAACTGTAACAACTACGCTTTCACCGACTATGTCTGTGAAAATGGAAAACAGTGCGGCCTTGACATTGGGTGCAAGCCTATAAGTGAGAAGTGGTCCGGCAGCACGATTCATGGCGCGTATTGCTTCCTAACAAGCACGCACCCTTGAAGTTATCTGTAGATTAGAGCTCTTCAAGTAGAAATCATACATATGACTCAATGTTATTCCAAACCCCTATTCATTACATTACGATAGCACGCAATAATGAGATTCATAATGTAGCCGATGTAATAGTGTCCTTATTCATGTACGCCATAGCCAGCTAGGTCAAGGATATACAACTGTAGCTATCTATACAACGCAAACTAAAACGCTCTGTGCGCAGGTCACATTGCCTTGAAGATCAGTACGAAGGTAACTGCCGCGACTCCACCAGCGCAGACGGCTTCATCTTGATGTTCAATCCTCTCTCAGCAAATGGTAATACATTTGGCCACAGAAAACCAATTATTTGCTGTCTTTGTGCTCAAATATCACCTCAGTACTTCCTTGCAATCTCGGTTGATTATGTTCTTCTTGAATATGCTTTTTTTTCTTTTTGTGTGATTCGGGTCAATCCAGATCACGGTCTAGCTCCGCTGCAATTGAATGAGAGATACTTATCCCTAGCTTTAAACTTCCTGCTTATAGTCCTATTGTTGTGATGCACAATTCTTGCTTGTTTTTCAGGTTTGTGTTCATAAGCCTATTGTTCGATCCCAACGACCGCCTTGTAAATGATCTCCTTCCTCGTTTGTTGTTGTCGCCTTACTTGCCCTACTAATACCTCAGCTTTTCCTGTCTCAATCTCAAGAATGCCTAGATAACAGCTTTATTAATCGGAGTTATCCTGTTCGATCTGGGTCAGTGTATTCAAATAAAATCATCTGGTAGGACTAGGGCCACATTTTTGTTGTTTTGGAGTTAGTTCGTCAACGACATGAGAACCAAATACCACTACTCCACACAATTCGTAATAGCTGATTAGCGCCTTTTTCTCCTTCCCCTTTGAAGAGGTCATCATCGGCACCCCGCGCGTAGTCCATAGCATTAAATCTCTCCGGTCGATGTTCAAATCGAAGGATAGTGCCCTCTATCAGGCGATAGCAAACGACTACAGAGAACCAGACTTTCCAATGCTACTATTTGCATATGGAGAAATAATAATGGTTCTCGATGCTACTACTTCTAGGACGGCTAATAGTGTGCTCGAGGCGAATTGATTATTTATTATAGGGACTTGGACGCCTCTCCATACTTCGTAAGGAGACAACATTGCTGAGTTTTTTGCACAACTATATCTACTTAAGATAACCAAAGAAACTTGGATACATCAAGCATAACTACATAATATCCGTGCAATCTATAACGAAGGCTCTGCTCTCCAATCACCTACTCTACGAGAAAAGCTGTCAAGATATGTTCCCATGGCTTTGTCTAAAAGAGTGGTCAGTATTTCCCTTCGCATGGCATCAGTAGTCATGGGCTCACAGCTTTTAATCTCCTCACCAAGGTTGATTTTCATATATTGTGGTTGGTTCTGAAAGCATGCCATCATTAATACATTCCCTTTTGAGCTTGATGCTATGAGATCACTCACCGCCTCCACAGCCCCTTCACGAAGCCAGGATTGGATTTCTTCTGCATCACGGAGCGTAGATTTCCAAAAAGAAGATATTGTTCCGACAGATGTGGTGAAAGAAAGGAGAGATGCCTGTCCTGTCTCTTCCAAATCTGCGCGGGTTCGACGGATTTGCTCTATCTGTTCTTGCAGCTCTTCCTTCATTTGCTCCTTATTAGAGATGCTACGTTTAATCCCTATTGCAATTAGGCTTGAAGATAACAAAAGAAAAGGGGGCGTGAAAAAAACGTACGAGCTGCTGCTGTAATCAGACCAATCGCCGTAGCAAATGAGGCACCAGCCCCGATCAATCCACCAATCTATACATCGTCAATAATGGGTGACCAAAATGTCCAGAAATGGGGGTCAAGTACTATAAGAAATGCTGGGAAGCCCGTAGCTGCGGACATCAACAGGCCGACCACGCCTAAGAATATACCACCGACAATCCCAAGAGCAGCTGACGAGGCCTCTATGTCGGCTAGCTTCGCCTCCATGCTCCTAAGTTCTTCATTTATCTTCCGAATCTCGTCTGTGAGTTCTCCCTCTTTTCCCTCCGCCCAGGTTGAGAAGGAAGCGACGAGACCAGAGAATTCCCTAATTAGGGCGTTATACTGTGTTTCGATCTCTTGGGCCCCTGATTTCAACCCGTCCACTTCCTATTTAATCTGATATTAGTCGTGTTGACACAATCTGCAAAAATAATTCTGAATACCTTGACATAGTCTTCAATAATCACCTGGCGCCGCTCCACAGATAATGAGCTGTCAGCACAGAATCTAATGACATTATCATCAAATTCTATGGTGAGGGGTTAGTAATGTCTACATTGATGGAGTCCGCCAGCATAAACACGCGATTGTATACCTTCTGCAGCTATTCCAATTCTTGTTGATAGCCGTTGGCTATTGTCCAAAACTGACCAGTAGTTCTGGGAGATAATTAGCAATAGCTTACCCAACAACTAGAACAGAGCAGATTGAGAAATTGTTGAGTCCCACCTCTTGGATTTGGAGTAATTTTGGTCTGAAGTTAGTATTGTGAATTGAATCAATCACTATTATCTTACGATCTAATTCACTAATCGTCAGGGAAATTTGCCTAGCAGCCTCAGATGCTGCTCGCGATGCCTCTTGCAGATATGGGACTCCTTCAGCCGATGATGAGCTGCGACACAGGTTTACAGCAAATGCTTCCTTCTCATTTTCCGTTTCGAGTGGAAAGCGGTGTTCATGCTCTTGCACCAGCAGCTCGACCTCGGCATCAGTAAGTATTTGCGAGGCTTCCAGGGCTCTAGTGGCAGTGGGGTTGTCTCCAATGAACTCATTAAGCCTCTTAACAACCTCCTCATACGATGGAGGTGCATCATTTGAGGTGTAAGTAGGAGGTGCTGTAGCCATCGTATTAATATTGAGATATTGCTCGAATAAGGATATCAGATGTGAAAATTTTACATCCTCAGTAAAAGGTTTTGATGCTGCTCTAATACTTTCACTCGCTATCATGTTAGTGCTGCGATCCTTTATACGGGAATCTCCAGAAGTGAGATTTCTCAGACGCCAAAATTTAGGCTGCAAGACATTTGCCGTCTGACAACCCGCACGAAAATCTATTTGTGTACAATAGATCGTAATACGTGGCCAGATATATTAGATGCAGGGAGACATGACATGCACTACGTGGCGAGATGTATTAAATGCAGGGAGCGCACTACGTTTCAGTACATGCTCTATGCAGGGAGTTTGCCGTGCAGACTGTATGAGCGGGTGATCAACATCCGTTGGGTATCTATTGTGTAAATATCCGACCAGTCAAGGTCCAACTGCAAATAATCCGACCCGAGACAATCATATGAAACACAGCATTTTTTGTGTATCCATAAGAGATTTCATCGTCGGCTCCTCCCCTTTCGAATAGCCTGACCTGCACTTCTCGTTGACTTTTTTCTTATCTCGTACGCTGTGAAATATCTTTTTGTGAGTGACTATACTTATAGGGTTCTGTTTGCTCCTTGCTTATTTGGTTGGCGCGTAACAGGTAAACTTGATATATCCGATCTAGCTTGCAGCCTGTGCACTTGGACAATATGGCTTCGTATACCATCGAACAACTCCCAAAGGATCTTCAATCCTACCTAGCTGAAAATCCAGAAGCAAGTCGTTTTCTTCGCGTGGGGAAACTCCTGGTGCAGTCTGACGTCCCACCAGCCAAGCAGCCTTCGAAAAGACTGGCTCTCAGCCATGACGAGAAGGAAAAATACACAGAAGTTATAATACAGGAGCTTTCAAATAGCTCTAATCCTCGGGAGGTAGCTGAGGCTGTAATAGATCTCACAATTCAAATCGGCCTTCAACACGCCGTCTACATCGACTGTGCCTTTATAGCGAAGAACTATCCCCCAAGGCCAGCATTGGTTGAAGAGTTCAAGACGTTGATGGGGGTAAGCAATCCGCAATTTCACTACCAGATATTTTAGGGTATAGACTACTAACTCTTAACATAGGCATACGTTGACTTCCTCTTGGAAAGTGCTCTCATCGCCACGCCAATGGCAGCACATGGTGCTCGTAAGTCTACATATCAAACAGTTGATGACGAAATTTTCGGTATTGATTCTAACTATCTTTTCCAATCAAGTTTTCGATACTTTTATTGTGCCTTATTGTGCGAATGCGTCGGTTCCCCTCCAGGAGCGAAAGAGGAGAGCGGAGACCTATGTGGCGGTATGTTAACCATTTCAAGATATCACTTTCAATGCCCGGTAACATTATCGAAGCAAGCAAGAAGTCACGGAGAACAGGCCCGGAATATGGTGGCCAAAATGGACCAAAGGCTCCGCGAATTCGAGACTAAGTGGGACAGTCTGACTGGTGAAAGAGGTTTTCCAAGAGAACGTTGTCCCATCAAACAAAACAATTGGAGTTCTTTGAGACCCGACGTACAGTTTGACCTGCCCGTATTATCGCAGTTGGTCTCACAGAACGGGGCCCTTTCTGCATCGGTAACAGTATGAATCTCTATTTCTGATATTAGGGCATTGAAACTCAAACTGCATTAGATCAAAGGACTGCTTGCACTGGGTACCCCAGAAGCCCTAAATGTTGCACTTTCAATCGCCGTGTCTGGTAGGAATCACATTTCTGTGTCATTAATCATTATCTGATGTATTTCTTTTATGATTTAGCTGGCAGATCAGAGCTCTCCTCAGATAACATCGCAACGAAGCCATGCGGCCCACTCTATGCCTTTCAAGATGGAGCAGAGGCCATCAAGAACTACTGGAATTATACTGACCTAGATGCTCTGGCAATCGAGAAATGGCTGGAGAAGGGTGCTGACATCGCGGTAAAGTATTCCTATTTCAAGTCGGCATCACCCTCGCTAATTCAGTTGCGTGGAATAGGACCTTCCCGACTACATGAAGGCTTATTTTGAAAAGGGAGCAAGGATTTGTAAGTTCTAGTCAAGTCAAATCAGCCTTTGAAATATATGCCGCTAATCTCTTTTTATCTATTCAATCAATCAGATTTATCCATCAGCTATCGACTGACTGGTTATGCAACGGCTATTGCACTGGCAAATCCTCTTCTGTGGATGACATGGTTTGATAAGTAAGGGATATTTCAGTTACTATTTGGCAAGTTCATTGCTTCTCTAGTGGAAGTCAGTTTGGACGCAATTCTACTTTCTTACAAGATCTGTAGTATGAATTTCAATGCAGCTCTACTTTCTTTTCATAAATCCAATTTAATCTCCTCCATGAAATATATGCATATAATTTCATTCAATCCTACCGTAATAGGGACAACATGTAATTCTCCAATTATAAGTCGTATTTACGAATTGTAGTTACACAGCATAATAACGATATGACCTCATATGTTTTGTCTGGGTAAAGGCAGCCACAAATGGGCAGATACTAGTGATTCGCCCTGCTTTTGCCGATAACGGTAGTACTTGGTGCCACGTCATGCTTCTCTCAGCGATATCCACGTGCGAAGCCATATAGATAAAGTATATGGAGTATATCGGATGCAACAGCATCACCGTTCCGACTTTGTGAAACCTGCAAGACACGTAAGATAAAACGTAAGGAGAAGGGAAGCCGTGTTGTATCACTATTGGGCAGATAACAACCACCCGGGAAAGACATACATTTGCCCTGCATGAATAACGACCTACAATGGCTGTGAAGTAATGTAGCAAGTTTTGAGTTTTTAATTTTAAGAATTTGAGGCGTTATTCTCGTGAATTCACATGTGAAAATGCAGGGAAAGATGCAGGGAAAGGTGCAGTGCTTGGCACCCGAAATAATCCTCACGTCAGAACAGATGTAACATTCAGTGCCCGAAATGTCCCTCACATCGGAACAAGAGAAAAAGACTTTGGAAATGTGACAGTATACCCACACAAGGGAAGATCCATGATATATCATACCATTGTGTGTACATACACACACATATATATAGACCTAACTCTTTCTTTAAGGCTCCTCAACAACAGCAAAGATACCTTTACTCAAAGAATTTCAAATCATACCATCAATATGGCTACTGCTATGCCTCCAGCCTACCACGCCGATGTGGCCCCCCCGACTTATGAAGAAGTCGTAAAGAAGATTGAAAGCCTCGTCGGGACTAACCCAACACCGCGCAAATATATGGATGTTGCCGGACAATTGACAGAAGAAGAACTGGGAGTTATTGAAGCTAACGCTGATGCTGTTCCTCCTATTCGTGATGAAGACAAAGAAACATTCGCCGATGGCGCCGGCCAGACAATAACATCCGATGATGAAAGCTTGGAGATGGTGAGAGAGATGGCACAAAAAGCTGTTAACGGGGCGGCAAGCATTCGGCTGGTGTTCTCAGAACTGGATAGGAAGATCCAAGCAATCGATGCTATTCACCATTCGAATTTTGCTCCCACTCTGGAGCGTCATAAAGGGGTAAGATTACCTAGAAATTGGAAACTGAGAGAGAAAGAGCTGTCTCTGATGTACTCATATAGACATTCGACACGCTGCTAAGCTCAAGTCAACGCTTTGCTACCGAGCTTTCCGTCTATGCAGAAGGTGTGCACTATTTTTCGGAGATAAGGGAAAGCCTATCATGCTAACAACTCTATTCCAAAGAATTTGATGATCTCATACTTGAAATTGTAGCCGACGATTCCCTCAGCATAGAAAGACGCATAGAAATTATTGAGGACTACATCAGCGTATTTCTTTCCTTGTTAGAATATGTACAAGAGAAAAATATGAATGGTGCTAACGTTCATTCTCTACGACAGACTGCTGACGATTACGAAACCCGAGCTACGGAGATTAAAGATGCATTTCGGGGCCTCGGAAATGACATGAACTCACTTGTCTCTCAGTTCGCCACTTGGGCTGCAGACAAGGAGCAAGAACTTCGAGATGATATTAAACAGCTTGAAAGGGAAATTGAGGATTTGATCAAAAAAATTGATAAGTTAGAGAAGGCTCTCATTGGCATGGGAGTTGTTACAGGTGTGGGCGTTATAGGCTCCGTCATACTCTTGTTCACGCCTCTCGCATTCTTCGGAATTGTAAATTTCTCACTAATATCTATCACTCCACCTTCCAGAGGGAGAGACTAGCTAATTTGCTTTTTCATTTAGATCGGCGGATTGATCTCCCTTGGTGTAGGTGCTGCCACTATTGCTGGCCTCGTGGTGGAACTCCGGAGTACGTGCATAGAATTACACCAATTTTATGTTGCTATTCGACTAACAACAGCAGAGGCACAAAGGGAAGTGGAAGACAAAAACGCTAAGATTAAGGAGAAGTCAGACCAGATTGAGCAGATCCGGTTAGCTCGCTTGGAACTTACAAAGCTAGGGGAAGATCAGATGAAAACCTTTGATGAAAACATGGAATTCATTATTAATTTCTGGCATGCTACCGCTGAAGATGCATTCAAAGTCAAGGAATGGCTACAAAAGGGGGCGAAAAATGCGGTAAGCTTCTTGAGATATTCTCACACTGCTGGCTGTATTCCATCTGACATGACCTATAGGATATTCCCAAATATATGAAGAGTCACCTCGAAAAGGGTGTTAAAGTTTGTAAGTCATCCACGATCTTTCCCGATGTTAGGAATGAAACTGATTCGATTTTTCTCTTTCAGATGCTACCATGGCTATTTACTTGGACATCTATGCTAAAGGTATACGACGACTCATTCTTAGGGGTTATTAGAGAGATGGATTGTCCTATTCTAGGATACACGCTATAAGCCTAAATGAAAGCTGCTTCTTGAAGTGGTATATTTTACTCCAAGTTCAATACAGTTGTGATTGTCGTCGGATAGGGAAGCCGTCGGCAACCCTTCCGTGCATAGATTAAAGTATCTTGGTAAATATATTCTACAACTTCCCCCTTCAAAGCAATATAACCCTATGAGTACTTTAATAAGCTATTAATTAGCTTAACACAATCAAATAATTATATTGCTGGTGTAGTTGACGTAGCTGAGGTAGCTAATGTAGCTGAGGTAGCTGATGTAGCAGATGCTACTGCTACTACTATTTTTTTTAAAAAAAAAAAA